>CALYDF020000410.1:0-15582 GCA_944474145.2 Dicrocoelium dendriticum
TTTCCTCATCCTGTAATCTCTCAGAATGTCTGTATCACTTACCTTCGCTGGCTTGTTGATGTATTCACAAACACTGTAGGAATCCGCCCGTGACCAAAGTGTCTAATGAAATGGCTACATCAGGCCACTGAAAGTTTCTCGTAGCGCCATTTTCTGTCGATCCTCTTAACTTCAGCACTTCTATTTAGTAGCAACTGGTGGTCGAGGGCTCTGTGCATCTCTCTGCATATTTGGAGATTGCTAAGCGCCACCCTCTATTATTCCCAACGTTCATGCTTCGTGACTGTCTGCGTCACATCCATTGCTGTCCGCTGACTTATTCTGGGACACATAAGGCATCCACTAGACACTAGAAGGCTTCGCCCCAATGCAATTGCAAGTCGTGGATACGCTCTATCTCGCCTTGCATCAGTATCAGTTCTTCGCGTTACCTACGTCAACACTTTCCAGCTGCAGCTAGTCATTGTAGGTAGTATACATCTATGCGATAGGTGCCACTCCGTATCTCTCCAACTTACTCTCTTGAATTGTTAGCCTCGCACACCTTCACGGGTTTGTTGACTTCTGTCACTGTAAGTATCCCATGGAAAAGCTAGAACGCTTAATAGAATTCCGTTGCTGTCCACTGGTTCTCTCTCTTAGCACAATTATCCTTCCTTCTTATCTTCATTACGTTTACTGCAGAGACGCATTGTAGGCTCCATATATCTTTGAGCTTATCTGGAGCTACTAGGAGACATTTCTTGTTTCCACATCCTGTAATCTCTCAGATTGTATGTATCACTTACCCTCACTGGCGTGTTTCTGCATTCTGTGACACTGTAGGTATCCACTAGTGACCCAAGTGTCTAATGGAATGGCTACATCAGGCCACTGAAAGTTTCTCGTAGCATCATGCTCTCCAGGACATGATTGCACCACCAAACAGATAATCCGGGCGGCGCATGTCTACTGGCGGTCTAAAAGCCAGGTGTATTTATGCGGTGCAATTACCTGCAGTGATGCGGACGACATGCGCAATGGATCATTGTAGGTGGATACCATTTGGTATCCAGGTTTGCATGCTAATCAGTAGACGGGCTTGTGCGGTCCGACTGGCGGACGCGTTCAAGCTTTTGACGTCCAGCGTGGCTATTAGTCGTCAGTTTGTCATCAGTACCTACAGCCCACTAACTATAAGCATGAATGCGGTTACATCTAATTTGGCCTCGGGTAGATGCTCAGTTCCATGCTTGGGGAGCCGTATTTGGACCCCGTGGAGACCATTATTCGCCAAACGACTGACAGCGCATTTATACTGCTGACGAGGGTGGTCGCTAGCACCGAGAAAGCAGGTCAGGTTCCAAGGAGGATACAGGCCTCCGCCTAACCTGCGTCCTGTTTCTTGCACAGGTAAGGGAACAAGAGCCCACGATACTTCGACTACCAAGCTGTATACAAAGTCCATGACAAAGTCAGGGCATTTATTAGCAAAGCTCCAAAAGGGACGGGTTTTGTCCCCTCATAAATCTAGTGAGCAAATCAACGAACTTATTCAGGGAAGCATACAAGACTAGATGGAGAACGCAGCAGCAAAACAAATTGAAACAGCATCTCAGGATAAATTCTAGCAGTCCAGTTGGGGGCGAATAAACTTCATCATCATTAAGCACACATTCGTCGAATGTTTACGGATAACATCAAGCAGACCATCCTCAACCTATCGAGCTTCTATCGACCAACAAATCTTTCAGTTGCCTGAATGGAATATAAAAAGCATCCCAGCGTGGGCCAAGTTTCCTTCGTTAGAACGTTAAATAAATATAAGAGATAAGCAACAGTTGTTAACTGGTTTACGGTGACCAGGTATGCAATGGACGAAAGGACCAGTGGAAAATACCAAGTGTCTACGACTGTTTTTAAATGGATTCACCAAATCGTAACGGGCAAAACAAAGTCAACGTGAATTCCAAGCGAGCGACGACAGGTTCTTTGCGAAGCAGCAGATACGCAACAAACAAGAAACCGAGGGCACGCAGACAAGTTTCATCGAAATAATCAAATTACAAGAAGGAAAAGTAAATGCGCCTTTTGAAAATGATTTATGGCGCGCAAGCGGCGAGTCCAGTGAGCAGAAGACGAGTAACCATCCAAGGCTTTAGGAAGCTCAAAGGTTCAGGACAGCGGATCCAGGGTCAACGTACACTTTAGCTCAACTAGCCTCCCGTTTTTTTGTTCCAACAAGAGAGAAGTGCTCCTAACACATAGACGTGAGAATCGATTCTTGCGTTCATACTAGAAAAGTATGAATAGCAATAAGGTCACTGTATGTTCATGTATTTGCATACGCTTCTCAACGTGGTTATAGGCTGAAATGATTATGCACAATAAACGAGGAACATGGCCAACTACATTTCTCTCAGGCTTCGTTTAACGCCCATCAGTGTTCGCAGAAAAAACACCAAAATCAGGCTTATAACGATGCTTTTTCCATGCGGCCCAGCGACGGGACAATGGGAGCATTTGGTGGTCGGTCAACAAACGCTCGTCATAATAACAGCGGTCATAAAACTGCAGGAACCGAGTTAAAATTTTCCCTGCCCGTAAAGAAGATACCTACAAGTAAATTTTGAGGACAATGATGGTCAACATTTGGTAATTTTAGAATTACCTCGCAGCCGCTATTTACAATTTCTTCACATGCTCTACCATGTCAGTAGATTTAAGGAAAAAGGAAGGTAACAAACGCTAAAACAGAGCCATATCATCCGTCAAGAGTACCGCTTCTAACGTGGTGCAAAAGCGATTTACTGCCCATTGTTATCCACTTAAACAACCACAGAGTAGCTATATTTGTTATCCATCTATATCAGCATGTAGACCTATTTGCCATGTATAACTTCCTTTTATGTATTTTATCTTTATTGTCAACCCAACCAACTTTTAGCCTAGCGTACCTTACCACCCTCACCACATCATGCACCTAACAGATCAGTTAGAATCCCGGTCCAGTTACTTCCTTAAATCCGTGCTTATAGAGTAAGGCCATAAAGTCAGAAACACTTCCTGATGATACTTCGGCATTACATGCGTAGCGGTACCACCTTCCTGATTATGGATGTTGTTGTCTGCTGCTTCTAAGCTCCACCTGTTTCGGTTTAGTATAAAGCTAATCTTTAGATAGCCATCTAGCTCCTGGCTGACTTTCATTGCAACTTTTCATTCTTCTATTTAGATTGTGTAACTACATAGTACACAAACATCCGACTTGCAATTAGTTGTAGTCTTTTGTCTCATGCTTGCGGACCCTCCGGCCTTACATTCTAATTATCATCTACTTCCGGATTTTGAACGTTGATGCTTGCTGCTCCCTTGCTATATCTATCTCCCCATAGTAAGTCCTTTCAACTCTAAAGGGACAACTAGCCAGTGGCTCATTCCCATTGCATCTTAACAGACTTACACTGGGCTTCTAATGTTGCATTGCTCACAAGCAGCTAACAAGCCGACCTTTTGGCCCCAGCACCGCAAGCCTGGGATCGCTTTGGTCTTACATACTTAGTACATATACTTCCGTATTCTAACTGCCTTTGTCTGCTGTATAAAACACTATCTGTTCTGGTATGACTGCTAAACTTCGAAGAACCACCTAGCTTGTGATCACCACCCTTATTAACTTTACAGGTCACCATTTGGATTTCGATGCCGCATCGCTCACAAAAATTGGAATTCCCAACGAATTCTTTACTTCATCTTACGCCTGAGGTCTCTGTGGCCTTACATTCGTATTGTTCTCAACTTCTGGTTTCCGGTGCCTGTAACTCCTTAGCTCGGTCTGATTAATCATGGCACAACTGTTGGCCGCGAAGGACCACATAGCCTGTGGCTCACCCCCATTTCATTTCAACAGGCCATCCTTTAAAATGTAATGCCGCATAGCTCACAACCATCCGACTTGCCGACATCTTCACCTTCTTGTCTCACGCTTACTGGTAGTTTGGCCTTACATTCTTATCATTATCTTCTTCCGCAATATGAATGTCACTGTCCGCTGCTTTGCATCTATTCGGTTTATCTATCTTATGGCTGATACGCCCTGAAGAGCCATCTAGATTGCGGCTCATTCCAATTGCATCTTTACAGGCTAATATTCCCTTCGTGATGTTGCACAGCCCATAGCCATCCGAATTACTAACACCTTCATTCCTTTATATTATGTCTGTCTCTGTGACCTAACATTTGCTTTGCACTCTCCACTGTTAATGCCTGCTTTCTCCTACCTCCATATTATCTCAAGTATGACTGATATAGTTCGACCGAACGCCTAGCACGCGGCTCACTTCCATTTCATTTTAACACGCTTCCTTTAGTACTATAATGGCGTATCGTAACCAACCATCTCATTTGCGAACATTTTCATCCCTTCACTTCATGCTTGATGATACCTTTGACCTTACCTGAATAGCAGTAGCTTCTTTCTGAGTCTGAATGCCGTTGTCTGCTGCGTTTAATCTTCACCCGTTTCATTCTAGTATGTCTGCTAAGCTTTAGATAGCTACTTAGCCCCTGGCTGACACCTATTCGAAGTTACATCCTCTCATTTGGATTGTGGTGCTGCGTCTCTCACAATTATCCGACCTGTCATCACTTTTCTTTCTTCACCTTATGCTTGAGGTTCCCTCGACATCAGCTTTTTAATTATCATCTTAATTCCGGGTTATAGATGTGGACGCTTGCTACTCCCTAGCTACATTTGTCTCACCCTAGTTTGCCGTTTCAGCTCTGAAGAGTCAACTCGCCAGTGCCCATTACCTCTTAACAGGCTTTTATTAGGATTCTGATGCCGCATTGCTCACAACCATCCGGCTTTCCGATATTTTAATCCCTCTACCTCATACCTGCGGTCTCTTTTCTCATGCATTCTTACCATTTTGTCCTTCCGGATTATGAATTTCGTTATCTGCTGCTTGTCATCTATATCCGTTCATCTCTAGTATGACCGCTACCCCCCGAGTATCCACCTAGACTCTGGCTCATTCCTATTTCATCTTTACAGGCTACAGGCTATAATCCACAAATTAGTGGTAGATCTCTCTCACTGGTCTACCACAACAACAACTAAAACATGCAATGCTGCACAGCAGCCATGCAGCTTCAGATCTCCTACACACTTTCTTCCAGGGCTAATTATTTTGGCAGTAAATGCTTGTTAGGACTTCTGCCAGCGTAATCCTAAGCTTTGGAGTTCGTTCAAACTGCTACTTGCTTCCTCGAACCTAACTTCACTTACCCCTCTCTAAATTCCTCTGGCCTTGTCCTTAGATTAGTGCTCCGCTTTTGACTGGCTCCCCATCATCGCTACGCAGTGCGCCAGCCGCGTGGCAAATGACGTCCTCGGTACATTTACCCGTATCCACGGACCAGCTTGCTACTGGCTTTCCGGCACTTAACTTGCAAAGATGTCAGCATTAATAACCGCGCGCAAGGCAGCACCACAACAGTAAACAGGTTAAACGGAACACCAACCCCACCTCGAACCTCCAGATTTTTCCGTCCTTTATTTTCAATATACCATATTTAGATGACATATAACGACAAACCTACAGTATGCACAGCAGTTCAAGTCACATCGTTTTGTTGTATAATATATTTGTTTTTTTCGTATGCATTTTCAAGCATTTTCCTTGGCTTGCTCATTTTCGTTGCGTCACTTTCTAACTTCCCACAGGTACTTCTACTGGGCTGAATCAATTCTTCAACGAATGAATGGTCAATAATTAGCAACTTTATAATTACCGTCGCAATGTACACTTCGCTTGAATGAACAGGATTGAAACCAAAACGCGGGCACATGGGAACGCACCATACGTTTGAGGATGGAAAGTGGATAATAGCCGACTGCAGGTAACAGCGCACAAGACCTGCTTCCAGCCGGAACATTTACTTGGCAAAAATTCCAGTAGCACATAACGTGTTCATCAATATTTGTACGTTTGCATTACTAATCTGTTTGAATTGTGAGATGGAATAGTTATCACAACCGTATATCATTGCTTGCACTTCCAATGTCAAGACCAGAGTTGATCGCCTTCGATCGTCGCAGATGTGGTTGTACATACTTGATCATGTCCTGCTGAGGTGTTTCATTCGACATCGAGAATATAAAAATTTAGTTATTTAAATTTATAGCAAATAAAATCCTTGGAAACAGCGCAAGCATCCCGCCTGCCAGCAGCCTTGTCTCACTCGTTGTTATCTCGACAACGCGAAGTTCCACTGGTATTTTCCCGTAAAGTTCGCTCGCTTCGTGGTAAAACTAGTTATCTGAATGCCATTATGAAGCAAAATGAGTGTGTTAATACAAGAATTATGCTGTCACAGTGAAATCGGTTGCACGCTGATGTGCTAAATGTGGTAAAGCAAATCAAAGGTTATTTTCTTATCGGGTCTGTCAGCCCCGCGATGCCCAAATTTGTTGGTGGTGATTTATAACATACGTTAATCAAACTTGGGGCAATGCAGCAATCGTAATATTTACGTGATGAACGCTTTCTGTAAGCTGCCATTTTACTGAGTGCTAACCGAAGTTCCTAAGTGGCTTTACATCTCTCATGGATGGAAACGTATACGTTGCTTCTGACAAACCAACATCGGGATTAAAGTTTTAAAGAACAACTTTCTTCAACACAACTGCCTAAGTTAGATTTATCTATCTGTATGGTTGCTAGCGACTTCGATAGAAAGGATACATTCTTCTTGTTTACTTGGCATGTTAGACCCAGTAACCGTTTGACCAGACAAGATGCCTAGTCGGACGCTGTGTTCACCAATAAACGATCATTGTTGACCATACAAAAGTGGGCTCCTTTGGGCAACTCAGACCATTGAAAATTAAAAAAATGTGTCCGATCATATACAGCAGGTCTAATTTTCTGACGCTGACCAGATTCCTTACAAGGTTATCAAACAGCGCATTGCTCCTTGGAAAATATCACAAGGCTCCAGATGATGTTTTCTTCAAAATCATTTTCGGTCTTTAACGACGGGGATCTTCCGCTCGAATGTGAACATCTTACGGACTGAATCAAATATTGCTCTTACATGTGTTTCACCGCTGAAACGATCTACCAAAGAGCTGACTAGGAGAACAACCTCCTCGTGGTGCCAGCTGAGTGGTCCGGTTTAACCCCTTTCGGCCACTATCTCGGAGGCAGTGTTCCAGGACGTGGTAGGATTTCGCCTGGCAAGCTTTCTCCCCATAAAATGCCAAAAGTGTGCTTAACAACACAATGAGGTGGCGGTTGCGACTGGCCCCAAAATAATATTAGTGCCTAGTAGACAGCCGGATAATCATTCCAACCCATGGGCACCATGATTCTACTCGCATAATGCCGACGATAACAAATATGCAAGAATGGAGAAGCACAATTACAATCAGAAACTACCCAGCAGCCAAAGCACACAATATAGCACGCCCTACACAAACAGAAACTGTTATGGCAAACATATCGGATTTGTGCACACTCTAGAGCATGCACTGTTAGGTCAAAATGATCACGCCTGTAAATAGGTGCCAAGCTTTGCCGAGAATAGAAGCTTTATTTATTTATTTATTTAAGGCGACTCCGAAGGATGAAAGTGTGGGTCTACAAGTGCAAGAATGCTAACGCGGCAAAAGCCTAACTACAGCAAGTAAAACCGAGCTAAAAGGACATAACCAATTTTACGTCGAAGCAGTTTTAGGAAACCATGGCTGTTGCGATCTATTGGGCTTCTAAGGCACATCTGTGGTGAGAGCGTGCTTTGCCAGAGAAATGAAGTGGATGTGCATAAACTGAAGTTGGAGTTTAGTTCCGCCACACAAAGCTCATCTTCTTTGCTCTCCTTTATTAGCTCAAGTCCAGCCGTGCCCTCCGATCAAAGCAGCCTCAAAAAGGAAAATAAATGCATAAAGGCAACAAAAGCTCTTGGTTTGGATTCTTTTGTACCACTAACTTTGAAGGAACAAGGCAATTTGCTCACACACTTTAACAGACCGCCTTAACAAATGCCTTACTACGGGTGTGATCCTGAATATTCAGAGAACGGCCAGCATCTCTCCAGTGTCAAAAACTGGATCACGAAAGTTTCTCCTTATTGCACGTACAGCTGCGCTCCTAAACGTTTTCAAAGACTGTTAGTTCCGCGGATTATTTTAGCCGCAATTGAGGATGATACCTACCAGTTTGCGTATAAATCCTAGCGCTCCACATTGGATGCAGTGGTATATGCTATTCAGTTTATAGCAGCTTCAGTACATTAAATAGAATTATCCGTATGACTTCGCTTCCTGGATTGTTCAAAGGCCATTGGAAGCCTGGAAAGGGCAAGTTTTCTAAACCTGCTATCCCAAATTGAAGCTCACTCTAGTGTGTGTACTCTGTTACGCGACTATTTTACAGATCGTACTCACTTCAGCAAGTTGAAGGATAAGAAATTCTGACCTCCATGCCGACTGTGGTTATCTACTAAGAGCGATTCTGGCACCTTTTTCATTTTCCTTGTATGTTGAACATCTCACTATACAAGTCACGTCCATAGGGTGTGAATATGCTGATGTTGTGCTGGGATTTATATCTTCTACTAACCAAGATTCGTCATTACTTAAAGGTGGTTGGACTATTTGGTGGAATGGTAATCATCCAGCTCTACTCCGCTTAATGACACTAAATGCATGAATGTACTAGGTGCTTTTCTACCTAGGGATAAGTTGCAGTCTCCTGGATTTACCCCCACAGTTACTGTAAAGTAACATCCATAGCCAGCTCCTCCGCCGTCAACCGTTTTGGAGATATTTGTCCCACTACCGTACTTGGTCCACGCAGATCTTAACACCTTTTAAAAAGTCAGAAAGCTTACCATTTGTGCACAGAGACTTAAGGTGCTATCGGTACCTCGTACTTTAATATCCAAGTTTGTGACCTTTTGTCTCATGCGTTAATGACTCTGCTGCTCTCCTGTCCATTTCCATGGAGTGCTTCAGAATGACTACTTGTTATTGGTGCGATCTATAAAGCACATTTCTGGTTCACCATCTTTTCTAGATTCTTTAGTTGATTTGGTCCTTTCTAGACACCTTGATGCCTGCAAGGATATTTTTTCTAATATAATAACTGATCGATTTCATTCGCTTCACAATGAACTTTCCATAAAGCTCTCTTTCTCTTCTACTCGTTCAAACGGCAGAATTTTATTCTCCCGCAAGTCTTGGTATCGTAATGCCATGTTGCCTGATTTCTCACGTTTTGCTTGTTGACACATCAAACGTCACTAGCATTCTGGGCGAACGCTGGATACTTATTCACTTTTCCGTCCAGGCATGGGTATTGATATTATCATCCACTTGTCCGCGGTAATGGTGTAAATGTTGAAAGTATATCTGTTAGTGTTCATAATGGTTATTTTGACCTGACATGACTTAGCAGTGGGTGACAGAAAAGTGACAGCCAACGTAAGCGTTTGTATAACTTTAAGACCAAGAATAGACGAACCTTGATAAACAACAACAACGTTACAATCAATGGCGTTAGAATGCCTATCTAATATCGGTAAAGTATAACATTCCATCACCGGTAGTTACGTACAGTAATACGCTGAAGTTTGATGGAGGTAGCAGCAAACTGAACATCATGGGATGGAGAATTGGGACCCACTTTTGGATTAGAAGCCTATACACCCAGTAGCCACAAGGAAGCGGGCTGACTTACCATTTCCGAAGCCTTGTGTATGGCAAAAGTGCCCACTTGTACGCACAGCCTGGTAATGTAGGGAAGTATACTAGGAAGTTTACAGAGGTAGCATCAAGTTATTTCACTATAGTACAACGTATGTTTTGACGGCAAATACTGCGCATATGTCCGACTTTTCTATCCAGATTGCTTTTAGAATTCCGGTTCGAACAGGAATACCGGAAGCGCATTTTTTACCAGAAACAAATTGACCAATCTTCTTAGCTAATTGGCTACACTTTACATTGTAAGCATTTTTCTGTTACTGCGACTGAGTTATTACGCGAGGTTAAATGCATTAGCTTGCCCCTGTTTTCTCGTTTCGGCGTGAACTTAGCAGTTGGTTCAGTCAAATAAACCTTGTCGATCAAAAGCAGTCGCCTGGGAATTTGTAGTCTCATTAACATCCTACTAGTGTAAATAGATGGACTTCATTCGGTTATAAGTCGGCTCTAAAATTGATGAGACCTAATGATGAAAATCATGGTTATTTATGCTAGCAATCAAGCGATCGCTTCTATATTCATCAAGCTTATCTCAAAGTGCAGAAGAGGAAGCTTGAGACTAGGTTTGCTGAATGTAATTTCAAACAGATTGATTAGGTTGAAGCATTGGTAGGACGAACTTTACCCTCGCAGCAACCACGAACTATAAATAAATAGGAAACGAAACATTTTATTCTCGACGAAGCCTAGCGCACCTTTTTTGCATGAGCAGAATAGTGAAAGGTTGTAAATGCCATCACCTTAAGCTGGACCATGAATTGTAGTAAGAGATGTAGTCAGTTTTGTAGGCCCAAGCATCTCAAATATGGAATGAAGTCCTTTCTAGCAGAGTGTGAGTTGGAAAGCTAAGCATTCTTTAGGTCATTGGAGTGAAGCATGTTGGTAAAGAACTGATCCGTTGAGGTTGTGCACACAGTGCAAGTTAGGTAAGTGAAGCGTTAGGAAAAAGCTGTGCGACGGTTTTACGAAATGTGACATGTCACTGATGTAACATGTAGGCGTAGTTGTATGGGAGCAGTTATATAAACAGCGTTTGTGAAATATGGAATCGGTCAAAGTACCAACGCGTCGCTGGGGCGGTGACCTTATTAACTGACTTGTCACATACGTCACGTCGCAGCCCTGTTAAACAGACAGTTTTGGCATTTTATAGGAAGAAGGCTTGCCAGGCGCAAACCCGGCACCGTCTAAAACACTACCGGTTGGTATTATGACTGGCAGGACTGCTTCTTGGCAGATTTTCTTCGCGGTTATTTGCATTCATGTTTCCCCACTTTGATTCCGTTGGCTGTATGGCTGGCTTCTTCGGAGTCAACCGCGAGTGATTGGTGCTGGTGAAGTCTGACGAATCAGGTGAATTTTATCCATTAGGTTAGCTTTTCGACTTATTTTTGTGTCGAGCGTACGAGATGCATAAGAGTTCGAGGAACATTGTCGTTTCCTTGGCCAGTTTGGCGTCTAAAGTATGCCCTCGGAAGTGTTTCACCTAGACGCTGATAACCTGTAGCAGAGGGTGGAAAGAAAAGCCAGACGAGCAAACTTCCAAGGAAGATGGACAGGATCAGGATAATGTATGATTAAAAGTTTGATAATTTTGTGGTGGTTAAAAGCAACGGACCAACCGGAAACGTTATACTGCAAATCTGTGATGTTGTGTGCAAGTACGAGACCATATATGCCTTGCATGCAAGAGACTACTGCTTTCCGATTTGGTTCAGCATAAACAACAGATGCCTTGAGTAGAAAGCGGAAATATCACGAGTTGTTAACAGGTGAATGAGTTGAGTAAATCCAAAGAGTGTAGAAAGCAGTGGAATATGCGACCAAGATGTCGTCCAAGTAATCCGTCGCCAATGGTGGGGCCTGTCGTCCGAACGTGTAAGAGGGTCATTGTAGTCGCCACGACGGACTAGGTACCCACGATAAGAATATTGTAACAAGTTTATTAATTGCATTCTAGAGAAATAGCTGGGAGAGTGTGTGAGACGACTTGCCAGAAAAGTCACGACGAGAAGAGGAGGGAATACATAGTACAACTGTAGCCAGAAGACCGTCGCAAGACCAGTTTTAAAAGAGATCTGACAGCGTGGTAGTGATATGCAGCGAAGCCAAAAGATACTAAAAGTTCCACTCCAATTTGGCATTCTATGATGAGCCATGTAACTCAAATAGACATTTCGGAGATGTGATGTTGGACACCGCATTAATTTTAGAATGAGCAGCTACCCATCTTAAGGTAAAGCACAGACTAATAGACAGTCCATGATAAAAACCGGAATGCAAATAGCGGAAGATACACATCACAGCCGCAGCAATAATACAGTTAAATAGCTAGAACTAAAAATTTTGGTAATGGAATGAGCTAGACAGCATCGACAACAGGTATCATGTCGCACTCCAATGTGGACTATTACAGTGAAAATTACATGTAACTAGACGCCAGAGGAAAAGACAGTGGGATCAGGATTAATGGTAAAACTGAGGCCGCAGGTTTTCAGAATATGAGGCGCGGAATATTTGCCGCTCGAATACTAAATACTGAATACTGGTCCGAAGTAACGAATAGAGCTTTCTCTGTGTAACTTCATCATTCGTCGCTCTTGGACATATACTCCTTATTTATCGTTCAGCTCTCTATATTTTGCCTCTGCAAGGTGTTTGTCTAGGAGCTTCTTAAATTTGGACACTGAGTTCGCCTCTACTATGTGTTGCGGCAGGTAGTTTCAGACATTCACCACTCTGCGTTCTAACAATATTGGTAAGCGACCCGTTTCAACTCCGGTATGATAAGTTTATACCGGTGTCCTTGCGTGCAGCTTGGTGTGCTCATATGAAGCAGTTGTCTCAACATGGGGTAATCACTCATAGGTAATATCCGGTGCGTCCCGATGAGATCAATTCTCTGCCAACGATAAGCTAGGGTGTACAGCCCTAAGTTTCTTACATCGGTCTTCGTATGGCATACCTCGTAAGTTGGGAATCAGCATGGTGGCTACATGCTGCACCCGCTCAAGCTTTTCTATCACGCCCAGGGTAATGAAACAATACGCGAGAGTGCCGTACTCTAGCGTGAGTCGTATAATCGAGACGAAGGAGCAAGTAGCAATCTCTTCGGACCAAGTGCTGAAGCTGCGCCTGAGGGCCCAAAGCAACCGAAGACTGCTGTGGTACAGCCTATTCGTGTTGTCAATGAAATTTAGGTCGCAGCGTGAGAGCACACCGAGGTTGCGCACGGAAGGCGCTGGATGCAACGGTTGACCAACCACTGTGTACGTTCGGCTGTACCCACATTTACCTAACCTCATAAGTTGCGACTTGGCAGGGTTGATCGGAAGGTTAACCCCTGCAGACAATGTCGTGAGGTGGTCGAGGTCCTGCTGAAGTAAATCACAATCATTGGGTGTGCGGATTACTTTCCATACCTACAAGTCATCTGCGAACAACGCACAAGTGATTAAAGTAGCTGAGTCACATCGTTTACATGGATCAGAAACAATATCGGCCCCCGTACTGTGTTTTGGGGCACCCCGCTGCTCGATGGATACCAGTCAGTTAGTTGGTTGTCCACCTGGACTTTCCACTTTCGATTAACAAGGAAAATTCTGATCCATTTGTGCCGCGAACCGCCAACACCGCACATCCTCAGCCTGTCAAGGAGCACTGCATGGTTAACCTTGTTAAAAGCCTTATTGAAGTCAATGTAAATGACTTCGACCGATTGACCTTGATTCAACGCTTGTAACCATCCGTGCCTCGTCAACAGTTGGTTGGTGATGCAGGAGCGATCTTTCGTGAAACCACGCTGTGCGGAGGTCAACAGAAGCTGCAGAAGGCTCTCCTTTACGATCTTCTTGAACGTCTTTGCCAAAACAGCGGTCAGGCAGATCGGCCGGTAGATATCTATTTTGCTTGGGTTACCACCTTGCGGCACGGGCTTTCCGACTCAGCAGTTCCAGTCGTCCGGTAACAGTCCAGTGGATAGTGAACTGTTAGACAGGTCAGTTGCAGAAGGTGCGATGATGGCCGATAAGCATGAATCAACAATAAGCAGAAAATATTGAATGTTCAGTGGACCTGCATAATCCACATGAAAAACCCACGTCCACAGTGTGAACTACGATGTTAAGAACCGAAGCGAGAATGTAATGACTTACATACTACGGCTTTAGCGCAAACATTTTGCCAAGCCAGCTTTGAAAGGAACTTGGGGCAGCACATTAACCTAAGCAGCATCGCCAAAAGCAACTAAGTGCTCCACTCCAACTTGGACCACTACAGTGAGACATACAGGTCAAACAAACCTCTGAGCATAGCGATGCTGGAAGCCGGATAATTGTGAAAGAGAAACAGCTGGCCATCGAACAGCTAAACGCGAACAATTAGGCATTAATTGCTAAATATAGAAACGAGGATGGATGGAACTACTTACTACGGCATAAGCAAGAAAACGATTGCAGAGCCAGCTGTGAAAGGGACCACTTTTACCGGCATAACATAAGCAGCAGCGCATACAGACGCTAAGTTTTCACTCTAAGGTGCACCTCTACAGTTAAACCTACAGGTTAAAGATATTGCATAAACCAGGAGTAAGGGATTGAATTGACGGCGCAGCAGGAGTACCATCGGTTATGTGCTAAGAACAGGAGCGAGAAGGAAAGGGTTTACATAGTACAGCTGTAGAAGAAAACGGTTGCCGAGCCAGCTCTTAACCTCACGCACGCTGCGAAATAATATGGACAGCACCGCAACAGATGCTGATTTTTTACTCCAAGGTAGACTGCTACAGGAATATTAGAAGTCAAACAGGAGGCAGAGAGCGGCACGTATGCAGCCGGATAAACGGTGAGGCAAAATCCGCTAGCCATTGTGACATAACGCACGGAGTAATAGTCGTAAAATTTTAAGGACAGGAACGAGAATGGTAGTGACTACAGGCTTAGCTTTAGCGAGATAAAGGTTGCAAAACTAGCTCGCAACGGGACCACGGGCAGCGGATTAAGCTAAACAGCAGCGCTAAACGCAAATAAGTGTTCCACTCTAAGATGGACTACTTGAGTAAAACCTGCATGTCAAATAAGTGGCAAAGATCACTGCTGAGAGCCGGATTAAGGAATAAGCAGTAGCAGTACGCTATCATAAGATGAGGCATGGACCAATAAGCTTTATATTTTAAAAGTAGGAGTCAGAATGATAGGGACCATATACTACAGCTGTAGCAAGGATACGCTTAACGAGCCAGCTCTAAAAGATACGCGGGGTGGCGGAATATTATTGATAGTAGTGCCAACGGATGTTAAGTTTTTCTCTGCAATGTGGACTTATACAGTGAAAGATATTGACTAGCGAAACAACATCTACGTGGTGGCTGCTGGGTGGTTCGGGTTTACTTCGTTCCAGCAAATGGTTTGACGACAGTGTTTCAGGACGTGATGCAATATCACCTGACAAGCGTCTACCCTAGTAAAACTACAAGTGTCCGTTTAACAACACTGTGACGTGGCGGTTGTGACGCGACACAAATTAAAGTCATCCACTGCATATCCGAAGTACCGCTTCAAGTCCACAAATACCAAACATCTATTTAGCAGTGGTGATAAGTTCAAGCAAGGTTAAAAGGACAGGAAACCTCTACAAATTCCATAAACACTACGAAACTTGCCTACATGCACAATTACATTTATGTGTCCACATAGGCGACTACCCAGTGCTTCATGATACATTAACTGAACATGTTTCGTACTCTCAACGTGATCATGCCTGTACAGGTGTGCCTCGCTTAGTCGAGAATAAACATGCTATTTTCTTGTTTAACAGACGGCAGGGAAGAGTGT
>CALYDF020000411.1:0-15477 GCA_944474145.2 Dicrocoelium dendriticum
GGTTCCGTCTTACTAGGTGACACTACAAAGAGTTGCAAGTGCCGAAAAGCTTGAGAACACCTGCTCTATAGTGGCATACGGCATCCTGTTGGCCGACGGTGTCTAACGAGGAAGCTACTCGTCGGTGCGTATGTGCATCTTAGCCAAACTTTGAAGCGCATCAACTTGACACTGCTTATGAACCAAGTTGAAAATGCTTACGAAACAAGTTGGAAATGCTGACGAAACAATTTGCTTCCTCGATTAACTAACGTGACTCGGAAATGGTATAGTTGCGTTCATCAGTTTTGCGCTGTTCGTTTAAGGGTTATTAAGATATACTGTTGACCAGTTGCTCTCAAATATGTGGGGTTTCTTCATATATATATATATATATATAAAACTTATTTTTGCGGGTAAGGAATTTTCAGTGAAGCGGGATTTAAATAACCACTTATTGTACACAGTCGACCCTTATTTTCCAAGTTAACAAAAGCCTACTACGGTTTTGCTCTATCTCATGATTCGAAATTATCATCCGATTAAACAATATAGGCAAATTAGTTGAAACTGCTTAGTAGAGATTAAGACAACCAATAGCCAAGTACGAAATGGCAGGTGTAGATAAATTCACTAACTTCCAGAGATTGGTCTATTTTTACCCACTGCTGAATGATGCAGAGCTTTTAGCAGACTTACTTTGACCGGCGGACCTCCAATTTAACAAACGGTAGCAATTTATCACCAAACTTTGTAAGGATTAAACGAATATACTTCAAGTGCTACATCTTTATTAGAATTGAGTGGTTCCTAGCCGTCTAGCTTTACCTAACTGTCAACTAAATAATAATTCGCGCTAGATAATTCAGGCTAACGATAGTTACTCCGAAAACAATTCGAAGATGAACCATTTAACATGAAATTCCATTTGACGAAAAATGACAGAGTACTTCATACATTTAAATTGGAACTTGACTTAAACAATAATTGCTATTTCTCAATTAATGAAAAAGGTTACTATCATTAGTCGCTTAATACTGGCGTTTAGTGTGAGTCGACTAATAATTATAACGACAGGTTTGCCTATGGTATCCCTCTAAATAGTATAAAAATTATTTCAACACAAGGATATTGTGGAAAGTAATTGCGCTATTCAGCATGTGGTAAAGTATGACACTTTCTTACCTACAATTAAATTCAAGTACTAGGAGTATACTCGCGATACGTAAGGACATGCAATTATCATGTCAAATGCATTGCAAAACTTATTTAAGGAGAGTATCAACCGAAAGCAAAATAATAAATTATTAATTTGTAGGGACTAAAGATAAAAACAAAACAATTGCAAAGTCTTATCGCTAGACATCACTCGTTCTTGAAATCCTCAACTTAGGTTTGATCAAAACTCCCTTATACATAACTTACTCCCGATTGTTTGCATGATGTCAACGTAGAAAGCATTCTAAAAACCACATTGCTTTTTCACCTTTAGAGTTACTCATCCGCACACATAAACTGAGTAATCACAATTCTGCTTTTGTGAGGCACTTTCGGAAATTATGCCTATTAATAAGTCCTAAACAAAATTTGGATTCATTAAATACATGTAACTAAGAAAGGTAAAATAGTTTTCGTATACCTTAGTAACGTATGTTAACATGTTTTAACCCGGTTTATTTCATTTTGTCGTGCCAAAGAATACGATTACAATTGATTGCTTTAGCAGTTTGTTTCGTTTTCATTGAATAGCAGCGTTGTATTATGACCAGAAAATAAGTATGTTGAAAAAGCTCTCAATTGGACTGTCTATTCACAACATAGCAAATCGCTTGAAGCGCTGGGCCTAGCAATTAAAAGGCAACTTAGTTAGTCTGATAGGTCAGGTTTATCGTCAGCCACTGTTCCCTTATTGCTTGGCTTTTTATTTGGGTCCGTCTTCTCGCTCGGAATTAAAAAATGAGACCCAAATAAATAAAGCACGCCGGACCAGACATTAGGAGGAGATATAGGGGAATTCTCCATAAAGTCCCAGCTGGTGTTCTGAGCAAGGCGGAGAGGAGAATGAAGTTTGTGGGGCCTGTTGTTGTGAAAGCACGCGCTTGCGTGACACTGAGCCACTGTCAACAAATGGTGCATCATGTAAGGCAAAAGTATGCTGCTGTTTTACGCATACTTGGTTTGTAAATACTTTAACATCACTATAAATTGCACGGTAACTGTCACTGTTGGTTTTATTTTTCAAATATTTGTTGGCTCATGCTAAGTGTGGTGCACAGTGGCATTCAGTTACTTTTGCTTCCAGTCCTGCGTGGTTCCCTCAGACATGCTGGTACTTCGATTAATTTACAATGACAGTTGTTTCCTGCTGCTTTAGTAACAGGTTGTGATTTAGTGGAACAAGCAGTTGAGACCCCAGGTGTATGTGGTGTAGAAAGTCATTGCGGTGCCTACATAGGTAGGCTGACGACAAATGACTGCGAATAGTGCAACTGGAATCCCGGAATGAGCACATTCAGTCCGTCTGTTCAATCTGAAATAAGGTGTGTTCGTTACCTGTCAAACCTTAGCGTTCTCGGGCTCGTAAACATGACCTAAATTCCGGCCGCACTTATGTCTGCATAGCCCATCTGCCGTCATCCGGTCACCGTTATGGCATGGTACAGTAGGATAGCGCGTGATTTGTGTGCCTTTTCGAACAAGTGAGGCAGAAGTATCGTACAACCACTAATAACGGGCAAGCTGTGAGGGACAAGAGGGAGTCAAAGTGACGTACCGACAGCACTTTTGGTCACTGCTGTGATAGTGATTACACAGCTGGGACATTACACGAAGCGGGTATTCACAGAGCCGGGAGATATCCGCAGGTATACATGTGGGTGGACTAGACACGAAGTAAGGTACGTTTGAAGGACGATTGAAATTTCGCATACAGTGGTCCTAAGGCAATTACATCCTCATCACCATTATACGAGTTGGCTAGAGGAGTGAAACACAGCTATTTTGCCGCAATTGCAGGGGTCATTAGATACTTTACCGGCTGCTATCAAAATGCAGACAGATTCATTGTAGTCAGATTCGATCTCACGCAAATCTGTACGCAGCAATAGCGTACGGATACAACAACATCATAGCATGCGGGTAACACATTAGAATAACAAAGCAAGATGTACCTGCAGCTAATCAGCTCGCAACAAGCCGACTGACTGTAAGCTCCCAGATAGATACACCTTAAACCCTGTGTAGGGCCCCTAACAAAGGCTTGAACAGTAACAAAAGTTAGTCTAAAATTTTGAGGACTTCACAGGATGTCTAGGGAATATCCATGTCCACTGCTGTTTGAAGCCATTAGTCTATCAAGATGCAAATGCATATTTGCTGAGAGACGCATTCTTCCCATAGTCCACGGATTTCTAACGTACCTTCATTAAAACGGATATAAGGCCAGGAACGGCACGCAAACTCGATCCTGCATAGTCGCTAAACTGAGCATTATAATTGCGGATAATGGAGCTTAGGGTGGTCAGAAAAATAACCCTCACCGCATCGGAGAGCGTATGGACCAGATCTCAAGTATCATGTTCTGTGAACCATATGATTACATATATGTTAATCAGCCGGTTATTATTATACAGCTAGCAGTGTTATAGTTTGAACTTCTGAATAGAAAATTGGCACAATATTACCTGAGGGACTATGAATCGAAAAAAAACTGTACATCATTATAAGTTAGTACTTGATTTGTGAGACGCTAAAGTGCCGCACAGTCCTTATTTATTAGACTGTGTAACAAGCAAACAAGCAAATTCCAATAAATTAAAAAATAAACAATAGGATTAACGAAAACGATTACATTACATTGAATTGTATTTGGTTGCTTTTCTGAAAACATAGCGGAATCATTTAAATAAGCTTTATCCAAATGTTTAATTCAAGGACTCTAAATAATCTAGATTAAGCATTGCACAGCTTGAACGTCCGTTTTATTCGAAATTTCGTTGCGATTTCTAATATAACTCTATTTTTCAATTCGCATTGTTTCAGCGAAAGATTTTGGCTCTGCTGATCTTAAAATAACGACTGAATATCACAGCCATTTATCGCATCTATATATGGTCAGCTTCTGAATTATAATTAAAATAACTGGCATATCTGAGGACTAGGCTGAATGTCCCAATCTACGAGTGGAGTAAATTAAGTTAAAGCACGGCATTTCATAGAACTGTGCGTCCGTAACACATTGTGATGTAATACGATGTATAATGGCTATTGAGATTGCCGATCAATGACGTCTGTAACGTGATCTGTTATCCAACCACAAATTGTCTAATGTTTGCCTTAGAAATTATTAATTTTAATAGCCCTGGTGACATATGTAAATAATGCAATATACATTACGCAGCGAATACCAATAATATGACAGACGCGACGGATTTTCACAGGCATTCCGTACCATGCTTAAATGAATGTAAAAACAACTACCACTAGATGAATACCCGGATTCATTTAGGATTAATGTAACTATGTTAATAAGTTGTTTTTCATTGCTAAGGTAATAAAACTGACCATATATATTTTGATACTCACACATTAATGCTTAAACAGGTTGCTCATAACGACTTAACTAAGCTTTAAATAAAACTCCAAACTTTGTATGCGCTTTAGGCAAGTCCATTCCTTAATTGCAATCTGGCCGTTTATAAGCGATGGACAGAATATGTTCGACAAGTACTTGTTTGTCATAATTCCGATGTTTACGCTTCCACAGATCGTCGTCGTCTGGCGGCGTCAGTTTCTGCTTCTATCTACTAAGCATGAATGAACTTGACGGGTACATTTCTGCTACATAAGCAGCTGATAAGCTGTGACGCAAATACGAATAATCCAGGATTCGGTAGAGAAACAAAGCAGATAAAACAGTCAGATGGAGCAGATTTCTTTAAATCTACACGACAAAAGCTTTACAGCAGTTGGGTGTTAGAGATATATTAAAGTGAATGCCTACACATAATTGCAACTTCCTAAGAAGTTTATTAAGCCGACTGAGCATTTCATGTTATACAACGTTACTTGCCATGTGCAGCGTTGGGTAAAAATGCAGACGAATATTTTGCGAATATGCTCCATGCAGTGTTGAGGCACAATACTTAAATTTGTCATGATTCACCTACTGGATAAACGATTCTCTTGTTGTGGTCCAGATTGACCAAGCAACTGTTCAACTGTGAAATCAATCATATCGCTTCTTTCCAGTTGTTGATTATAAACAGTGTACGGCGGCAACCTATTTTGTCCTAGGTGTTTCTCTCCTGTTTCGCTTGGTTCGGTTTATTCAAAAATAGTACTGTTTATCCCTCTATAGGTGATGCTAACTTTACGAAATAAAGTTCAGATGGCAGGTTAGATTATAAGGAGAAATATTTTGATTCCGACTTAAAAGCGTTTAGTTCCACTGTTACCCTGCTAGTGTTGTTCGCTTACTTGAGGTTAGTGTATATATAAAAGTGTGTACTTGCGGTGGGAAATTAAAGCGTTCAAAGATATCCGTGCTAAGGAATTATTCATCAGCTTGTTGTATGTATTGTATTTCACATTGTTACAGATTATTCTATAGACGGTATAGATTTGATTAGGGTTTTGCTATTGCTTTGTACTCAATGCTGACCAAGATGATAATCATTGAGATCTTAATTTTTGTTATATTATAATGTAATTCCCGCCATTATTCTATAGATTATATTTGCATTTTCTTCTGGTATGTTTCTGTCCAAATACTTGGAGATTGGGAAAAAGGAATCCTTCGACATTTGTGCATAAACGTACACAAAATATCTATTGTTTCATCCGATTTAAATTATTGTGATCTGTACTCAAATATTCGTTAAGGCTCTATCATTATTCTTTCTCGCAAAACAATGACATTTCCTGATTTAATATTAAATAAATTTATAAAATCGCCCAAAAGCAATATAACATTGCGTTGCATTATCAAATGTTTATTTATATACCTTACAAACGTGCGTTTTAGCTCAATCTATTGGATTACTCAGGCGTAAAAATTTTGGAATAATTATATGTAACATCATAAAAATGTTTTAAAAATACACCAGTATTGATCGGTGGGATGTTGTTTGCATCATCTGACCACTGTAGGTGCCTGGTCTGGTAAAATTAGCGAGCTAACTAGGGCCAGGGTAGAAGAGTTTCTTGCAGCAAGGCATTCTGCTTACATAATTCCTGTTGCAATATTCTAATCGCAATCGCTTCGGCCGTCCGTAAGGTTTGCTTTCTTAGCCCTTTATGTACCGTGCTTGTATTGTATAAATACTTGGAAGGCATCAGCGGTCCTAATTCGGTGTCCGCTTTCCACCAGATGTTCCAGGATGGAACTGTATGGGCGACTGACGATGCCTTTCCGCAAAGTCGCTGGGCAGTGCTCCGCAATGCGTTGAGACAGACGCCTGGTTGTGTGTCCCACGTACCTCGCACCACAGGCGCAGGTTAACTGATATAAGATGTAAGATTGGGACTGAACCGGAAGTCTATCTTTAATGCGTTGGGCTATAAAGGGAGCTGTTTCCGCGAGTACTTGTGGGCATGCGACTGGGAACGTTCTAGCCACTGCAGTGGAAAACCCTCTGGTCAACAGATCAAAGGCAACATCGCCTTTAAAGGGAACTAATAGAAACACGTCCTTCTTAGAGACAGTAGTAATCACTTCAGGGCTATCGCGGACCACTGCATACTTTTTGATGAAAGGGGTCGGATAACCGTTGTCTTGCAGCGTTTTGAGAATACGGATCTTTTCGGCCTCTAACGTCTATTGGCTGCAAATTTTCGTTGCACGAAAATACAAGCAGCAAACAAGATTACGTTTGTACCTCAAGGGTACAAAGGTAAACAAATGTGTATATTGGCCTACCCAAGTGGTCTCCCGGAATACACTTCTTTCCAATGAACCATCATTTCTTCGGCTTAGCAACACGTCCAAGAAGGCTAGCTTGCCATCTTTTTTCTGTTTCGGTAGTAAACTTCAACGATGGATGAACACTGTGTAACTGGTTTAACAGGTTGGAAACATTGGTGTTTGAATCTCAGCTTATAAACTTATCATCCATATAACGACAATGGAAATCATTGCACGACTCAGTTTTGTAATTTATCAATTTAATTGGCCACAGTTAAATTATTAACCGCAAGTCGGTGGATAATGATATATGTAACACTTTTAATATGCCATTCTTGATGCCACTTAAGGGATTTTATCGGAAACACACGAAAAAACCAATGAGAACCTGGCATGTGGGTTACTCAAATCTACTTCCAACAAAACAATAATCTGCCATGTTCAGTCCAGCAGTAATTGTAAGTAAAATAAAATTAATATGCAAATATATATGATGTTTAGTTTGGTAATTCGCGTAGTGTTTCGGATAAAGGAAAGTTGCAACAATATGAGAAAATGTAGCCAAGGATTATATATCCGACAATTAATTACGTACAACCGGACGGACTCAGTAATTTAAGGAATATTTTGCAATCATGACGAATGAATAATCGCCGTTTCTTCTAAGACAAATGAAGCAATCTACAGGAACAAATCGTTTTTTGTGCTCCTGTTTGATCAATACTGGTGTATTTTTAAAACATTTTTATGATGTTACATATAATTATTCCAAAATTTTTACGCCTGAGTAATCCAATAGATTGAGCTAAAACGCACGTTTGTAAGGTATATAAATAAACATTTGATAATGCAACGCAATGTTATATTGCTTTTGGGCGATTTTATAAATTTATTTAATATTAAATCAGGAAATGTCATTGTTTTGCGAGAAAGAATAATGATAGAGCCTTAACGAATATTTGAGTACAGATCACAATAATTTAAATCGGATGAAACAATAGATATTTTGTGTACGTTTATGCACAAATGTCGAAGGATTCCTTTTTCCCAATCTCCAAGTATTTGGACAGAAACATACCAGAAGAAAATGCAAATATAATCTATAGAATAATGGCGGGAATTACATTATAATATAACAAAAATTAAGATCTCAATGATTATCATCTTGGTCAGCATTGAGTACAAAGCAATAGCAAATGACTGGTGTACTGCTGTTGATGCAGATGAGGATGATGGTGTCGCTGAAGATTCCATTAGCGACGACAAAGCAGTTCGTTCGCTCAAGCTATTGGTTCCAGGAAACGGATCCCTCAGTGTATTCTTCCAATTTGCCGATGGAGGCTATGGGTTCGATAAACCGTCGCCAGTAGTGTTAGCAAGAACACCGCTGTAATGTGTACAGACGACAAAGTCACTGGTTCGCTTGATAACAGGGACATTTATTCACACACATGAGTAAAGCGCATGACCACACAGCCAATCACAAAGTATTATATCAACAAAGTGGGACGATTTACATATCTGTACAATGCATTACGCGAGCATAATTCCTCCAAACATGAAGTAGCATATGCTGGTAATTTGGGGCCGCCACGCAGGCCCGTGCCATTAACAAAATTCGCTCCATGAAACGCATTCTTTATTCGGTCTTGCAAAGTACATTCTCAGGATCTCACTGAATCAACACAGAATAACTGTCCCATAGGTTGCGTCACAAATCTTTCATGATGCTATAACTACTCCAAACTGTGTTTGCTGATGGTGAATATAGAAGAAGGCGCAAGAGGGTACCCGAACGATGCTACTGCTCGCGCAATACACGTTTCAGATTCGTGTGGCATTGCGCGTATCACAGATCAGGAGTAAGATTTCGAAAGAAACTAGGGACTCCCGTCATCCAACAGTCCACGCAATTAATGCACCCAACGTCCTTTATTGTAACATACTTTCAGCTCAATATAAGCTATCATGGCCTCGGTCGACAGGTCTCAAATAAGAGGAACGTTCCGTAGTTGAGTGTTGGACACTTGACAAAGTAAGGGAAATGTATTCCGCCAGCAGCCTCTAGTGCGTGCACAAAAGAGAACGCAATTTGTTTCTTCATGTAATACCGCGCGTCAATCTGCGATCACCGACTGCAGCAGTGTCAAGACTTAGAACTTTCTGGAATTGTCAGCAGCGCGCATTATATCTGGCATTTGTAGAGTTCGAACCCTCCAATGGACTGTGGCCAGTCGGTGGTTAAGACTAATGTGGTATGCTTCCCGAAAGTATGAAACTACCGGACGTTGCACTTCCTGGAGTGAGATGGCTGTCTGATTGGTTTTGGTTTTTATGAATTTACACATTTACACCCCCTAATACTCTTCTGTAAACATAGGTTTTTCGTCACATTTCCCCCAAGTTATTCCCAGATTCCGGAACTGCTTGTTATTACTCCATTGTTATCATCCTTCCGTCCATGTGTCGCGCTATTGTGCTATCGCTGAGCTCAGCATGATCTCTTCAGTCAACCGCAGATGAGGTGCTTGAAGATTGATCGTAGTTTCCGACAATACATTTTCAACCAGAAATACAAGTTGACTTGCTGCGAGTGATCTTAGTCGCCCCCATGTTTCGCTCTTTCTTCGGTTGATTTTAATATTTGTAACCAATTGTGGCAGGTTTTCTTGTTGGAGCTTAGTATGCATGCAAGGTACTCCTGGTTGTTTACTTCCTCATAAATCTTCAGTATACCGCTGCTGACCCCGCCGCTTGACATGTATGGTTGGATTTGGTGCAAATCTGAGTACAGCAAGTTTGAAGCCACTTAATAATGTACTTGTTTAACTGCTTGCGCCAGCTCCATTATTTAGGAGCGCTCTAAATCGGCCAACTACCACCCGATAACTCTGCTCCCAATGCTTTTCAACTTCAAGGAATCCGCTGTTGCAGAGGCTATTATGGAATACTTGGAAAAATGTAATGTACTCGTACAGGAGCAACACGGTCTCCGCCGAGACTACTAGTGTACCACGGACCTTATAGCCCGTGTGAGCTGGACGAATATAGTCTATCATGACGACGGAGTTGATGCTGTGTACTTTGATTTCTCGAATTCATTTTTACGCCTTCATCGCAACATCCTCCATCTCAAGTTTCGGAGCTGTGGGATTGTCTTTTCAATCCTGGGTTGGATACGTGCATTCCTGCTGCAACGTCACCTAAATGTGAGTGTCCACAGCACGTTACCTAACACGATAGAGTTGCAGATTTTGTATCAAAAAGCTCGTTTGCAGGAACAAGTGTTAGCCTTGTCTTAATTACCGGCCGCTTGGGAGTGATGGATTCAACCGTTTTAATCTTCGTGGACGAGCTCAAAATCTAGCAGATTATCAAGACGAGCATTGACCACACGACACAACAAGGTGATCTAGACATGACGTATGATTGATCAGCTAAGAGCATGCTAATCTTCAACGCTGCTAAATCTCCAGTTTTGGCGTACGGCACCAGATAATTTGCGCATACCGCTTGGGAGAAAATTTTTACGACGCGTCGTCAATGGAGGGGATCGTGCAGTGCTCATATAGGCGGATCTCCGCTGCTCAACAAGACGAAAAATGCAACAAGCAAAGCCATGCATCAATTGGGTCTCTTGTGGAGGGCATTTGGCTGGTATTATCACATCATATGTTCACGCATTCTTGCCGCTAACGGAACGTTTCATGTCGAATACACCCTCCAATTCTGGCAAACCTGGTAAAAACACGAATTTGTTGCCCTTCAGACTCCACAACGAAGAGCAAAGACAAATTTTAGCGGCCTGAATCCTCTCACTTATTAGCACATAATAGAAAAACTGGAGAGTTTCTGTGATCAAAAACCTTGCCTGCCCGGTTGTCTAATTTTAGTGTTATGGCTCCCGAAGGATCCAAACCATGTCCGTCGGCAATTACTGTAATGAAGTCACAACTACTCATTAAAATCATCACTTGAATGTAGCCACATAGTGCAACCCCTGGAAGGACACTAGTTTTGCTTCCCACATCCTGGGTCTCAGTGGTGGAACGCTTTCCCTATTTCAGTTCTTTGCTGCTTCTGCATTGATTGAATTCCAAACGTAACTTGATGAAACATTACAATGTATGCACTGCTAGACTAAACCAATATTACTGAGACACATCACAACATAGCCCAATTAAGTATACTAGTGAAACTTTGGTGAGTTCGCTGATATGTGACAATTTGTATTTGTAGATTCATTCACATTCTGTTTTCAAACTTTGCCTGCAAGTATTGTGAAGACTGGCTTTTTCTCCGAGATAAATCCATCGATCCATTAATACGACCGCTTCGTACAACTGAGGGTTTTTCTGGATCCAGCCCCACCGCCAGACTCAAATATACATTTGTGGACATCCCATCAATCGAGCCACTTGAGTGAAACACAATGGCGACTGACAAGCAGCGCAGCCACAGCTACTGTAACAATCGAGACGCCCATAATTATGTGCTTTCATCTCAACCCAAATCCTTCTATCTAAACCAGGCTCTACTACCCCAACTTTCAAACTTTCTCAAATTCATAATCATTAGAACCCATACAACACTAAAATTTATTGCACTACCATAAGCATCATAATCATCTATCCGTCTACACAAAGGGTATTTCCGTTGATGGCACGAGTTTTGAACATAAGTTCCAGTGCTGCTCTAGGATTATCCTTTGACACCAAATCCCTGTTCCAAAAGAGTACACTAAGAGTAATATACCATGCGACGTCAAATGTACTAGTTGGCAATGAATATTTTAGTTAATTAGACTGCGCCCTTATGCTTGAAGATACAGACTCATAATGGCATACTTTACCTGTACAGGACTGCATTGAGCTTACAGGCTGTACACGTTAGTGATTAGAAGAATACCGAAAGAGACACACGACTGCGCACGATTAGTGTATCCGGATGTCAAAATTCATAGATAAATGAATGCGGTTGATGGGGAACCATAATGCTATAATGCTCGGAAATTCCTGCGAGTAAAGCGACAAAAGATTTCTGCGCAAAATGCGAGTGAAATGGGAATTGGAAGGTGGCAGCCTGCGTTTAATGCCACAAGCATTATATGCAGTAAACTTGGCCGTCATACTACGTGCAGTACGGCACTACACCCAATATGGAGCGGCCTAATAATGTATCCTCGGTTCTTATTTACTGGTCTGTATGTTATGCTATGGGTCGGTAAATTCGTTTACTGGGCTGCTTGCAAACTGCGGACTTGTGTAGCCCCTAGGCACACACGAGTAGCATCCGGATTGATACGAATTAATAAGACAAGCAGGCCAAACTCGTTAATGGGCTTAAGGTATATATTATAACCACTTAGTGTGTTTGATCTTAGGTTGCACAAAATAAGTACTAATGAAGAACTAGATCATGGTACATCGCCGGCGGCTTTGGCTATATTTCCCACCACCATCATCTTCCGCAAAGAGTTATGTAAGAAACGCCCAAACTTTGGAGAGCAAATGCAGATAACTTTTTCATAAAAACGATACCAAACAAAACAAAGGTGTCAATAGTGTATTTTGGAGCCAATATTTTGCGTTCGACATTAAACATTCTTCAGGCCATGCGAACGAAAGGGACAACAATTTCGGGAACCTTGATGGCGGCAGGATATTAATCACCTTTCAGGTCACATTGTTAGGTAGAGATGGCAAGACCTCAGTTGTTTTATTGTACGAGGTCAGCACACTAAGACACAGTCTGCTATGTGAGTTGATTGTATGGTTTTGGCCATCTGCCTCAGATCAGTCAACCAACGCCCATAAGACTGACTGGGTTAATACAGACCGCTACACACTCGAAACTACATGCGTTCTGCTATATCCAGGCAGCCGTTGGCTTTTGCAATTTCCGATACATCAGCAGTCAATATTTGGAGTTTGGATCGCAAACTCTTCCTAAATATTTCCACATTATGCAAGTGGATTTCATGTCCCTTGTCCTCATATATGTGGGGAGAAAGTCATCCAAAGACACGAACGTCGAGCAGTCGGTTTGAACCTACTGACAAAACACCCTTATTAGTTTTTTAGATTTGTCGCAGTTAGACGCAGACAGACAGCCACCACACATCCAGGAAAGCACTAGACGGCCATTTCGTCCTATTGGGACTCGTCAGTAGCGCGCACCCGCCGAATCCTGCCGGATTCGAACCCACGACCTTACTCTTGCGAGTCAGCGACTTATACCACTGAGCCATGGGCGACGGCAGCGGACCGCCATGACTGCTATCTAACTGCGATATAGCGCGGCTCATCCTCCACTGTCTTGCATGCTATGCATGTGCAGAGGACACGGCTGGCCCCCAGTTGTTGTCCAATACCTCACGAATACCTCTGAATTTGCCCCTGTATATAAACAGAGAGAACAACTGGCAACTCGGACCCATGCTCTAGCCATACTTTGCTCTTCGTAGGTGCAAATCGCATCCCGATGCTTGAAGCGCTGCATGTTATTCGAATTCCTTTTTCTTACGTAGCCACCTGGTCAGACCCATAGGGGTTATGTCGGTCGAGTTCTCCAGGTTTTTTATTCGGTCACCCAGCAGAACTTCGAGTACCATAGCTAGATACTTCATTGATGTAGCAGAGCTAAATTCATCACCGTCAATAAGCTGCTTACGGCAATATGTATGGAGCTGCTCATACAGGGCTCCACGAGCGAATAAAGAACGATATGGCAATCGGAACGTTAAGAGACAGATGACCATATTTGGACCAGCTTTTTAGATTTTCAGATGATTTTGCAATCTGGCAGAGAAATCAACGTATCGATGATTTAAAACAAAAAGATTTCATCAGTTTATTTTATTAAGTGTTTTCTGTGGGTGTTATCAGTGTAAGTACGTTCATGTGAAGTCAGGATAATTCACAAAATATCGAGCAATCTCGTGGAATAGTTTGTTTGCATACGTTTATTTATCCTTTGACCCTAACGTATCCAAATATTGTGATATATTGAGTAGCTATCCAAATCTCTGCGGTCATTGAAAATCAATCAAAGTCCGGGCAGTCAGGTTCCCCTCTCCCAACTGAATAGGCCATGTCGACTTAAGTAAATTCGTCTAAAGGAAAATAGCGCAAATCCCTGAAGTCTCTCACTGTATGAATAAAAAAGGAGCTGCACTGTCTTTAAACTTTGTGTATAAAGTTTATTCTTCGGAACGGCAGCATCAAATCGGTACCAAGAAAATCCTCCAGAAATAGGTTCAGCTGTGTTTGCTCTTCTGTTGACTGGAAGTTTCAAAGCATGCTTGAAATGATGCTGATGCACGTTCGCTCGAAAATTAGTGTAGATGAAGTGAGCAACCTCGTATGATTTTATCTGTCTTCAATTAACAGCAGAAATTTATCGAATTATGCGCGTTTTCTAGAGTATATCAACAAATGCCGACGAAAGATCAACTCATTGAAAAAATAAAACCCTCCATCATCCATTTGCTAAGATATTATTTTGCTGGACCTACCCAGACTACAAGATTCATTGACAAATGCCCCAAACCACTAGCTTCTACTCAGGATTTCTTTAGGGAGGTTATCTTTCACGTTCCATCTTTTCACGTTCCATTTACATTGGCTCATTAATAGATGACAGCTAGTGACGCTAGCTATAACAAATCAGGAATTTCTCATATTGGTACCAAATTGCTGTAGTCAGATTTCGGTATAAGCACTCTAAGTGGAGCGCCGCTAAAGATAGCTGGCTTTTACACAAAGGAACTAGCCGTCAACCCAAAAGCAAGGACATGTTGTGCAGTCCCCTTATGTCGCACTATTCACAAGCACACCATGACAATTTGGCAATCCAGATTCCGATCACTTTTAGTCCTGCACCTGTGACTGTCTTGCTATCCGGACACACGGAACATCCCGATTGCTGATAGGTAAACCCTAACAGCGTCATCGAGCAATTTTCGTCTTCTAATGTTCTTCTTTTGAAGTATAAATAAGAGTTCACTTGAATTTCCTCTTCGTGCCAAAAGATAAATAATGGCGAGCGATTAGTAGCAAATAAATGAAGATATAACACTAATAATTTAAATATAAATGTGAACTTAACATGTCACATATAATTTTATTAGTATATTTATTATGTACCCGTTCTGTCTTCAATATTGTCTTCATATGGACGTATCAAGCGTTATCTATTTGACCCGCTATATACCACTGGACTACCATCTGCGATTGTGGACTACGTATTCACAGGTCGTTAGTTAAGGAATTTTTGTATCATCGACCTCGCAGAACTGTGGGCTTTGCAAGTACGACTGCCGTAGGAAGTCACAGAGTATTTTCTGGCCTATATATTTTGCCGGCAAAGTGAATTAGCTGGCCAACAGTCAGTGAATTGGCCAGACAAATATGGTAAGCTCGGTTGAGTTACTCCCATATGCGACAATATAACCCGACTAGATTTGGGATACGAATTGATTTGACGCGCACCGAGTTGCCTGTCTGTTTCCCCAACGTTGGATCTGGACGAGTCTGTCAATGCATGTGTGTACAGATCAGTCGAGGCAACGTACCGAGCCTGGTCATAATATC
>CALYDF020000412.1:0-15483 GCA_944474145.2 Dicrocoelium dendriticum
TTGAAGATGGGTTGTGTGGATGGAGCTGTGAGTGGTGCAGCGAAAGCCATCCAAGGTCCCTCTGTAGGCGTAGGCGCTCTGTGACTGTCCTATATATATATATATATATATATATATATATATATATATATATATATATATATATATATATATATATATATATATATATATATCGTTGGCGGCATTCGATTTCGGATTTGCCTGTCTCTGTGGCTTATTACGTCAATTTCGTTTACTTTGAATTGCTCAGTACTATCTCTCTCCGTCGCACATGCTACCACGATCTCTTTCATATGCCTAATCGCGGCATAGGTCTGCACCAGCGCAGTGTTATGCTTGAAGCGCTCTCAATGGCCGGGAATGCTGCATAATGACTAGGACGCTCCAACTCTGTTTTGTGCGTCGTGACGGATGGATGGAACGAATCAAGTTATGCCTAGTTGCATGGACCCAAAAAGACGTCAGTGGTGAGCCAGACGGAACGCAAGTATTGTTCGACATTGTCAGTAAGTCGTTATTTATTGCAGGCTTTACTATTCGACGCGCAACTACTCATGGCATGAAAACGTTGGCGGTTATTATCACCTCTAAACCGAAGTCATACATGTTCGCATTATTACGGTCCAGAAGGACATGCCGCAGTTGCTCATGGCTCAGACGGCACACAGCCTACATAACTAGACGCAAGAATGCAGGTTACTATGCGCTCTCAGATGTGTCAGTATCCACACAGTGACTGGAGCTCAAAAGCATGGGAACACGTTCGTTCGTGTAGTGTTTGCAGTCTCAATCACTAGAGCTTCACAATCCATGCAGCCCTAGCGTCCGACCAGAGCGCAACTCGTACTGCAAGTGACCTCGAATTGTCTTTAAACGTCTAGGTGTGAGTGTTTCTCATTGTGAATGTCAGCAACACATGGACCCTCCAGTTAGTCCACCTCTCTATACACAGTTGAAAGACCATAACCGCTCGTGGGTGGGTGTATGTGTGACAGATTCGAGGGAACACTAATGATTCCCTTAGATTGGTCGCCTACCCTCAAGCATTCTCATCTTAAAAGCCAGTGGTAGTGATGACGCCGCTAGCGTGAATGGACTGCGTTCACTACTGGCTACCAAGCGCTTGCTGCTTACAATATTCCATGTTCGTTCGTGCATTCGGTTGAACAAATTGGGTGTAGTGATCAACAATTATACCTGGAGTCCAATGACTCTACAACGTATCCTCGTTTTGGAATGCAGTTTAGAAATTCGGTGATCAAGGCAAACAATTTTCGTTGGAAGCACCCACACGTTGGATCGTCCGTTACATTTGCCTCGGTTCTACTAGGACTAAGGTATGCACATATTGCACTTGAGTTGTATTTTGTTTGATTGTACCGTAGTTAACGTCTTGGTTGGACCAAGGCGTTTTTACGTGTTACTCGAGACTCACAATGAGTCCGTGGTTTGCATAGATAGCTAATCGCCACAGGTGAGTAAACAGTGTAGCGCCCAGAAAGATAACTCTTATCTTTCATGTACAATTTAATTGTTGACCGATTGTACATTATTCCTTCTTGTTTTAATCTTCCTTACAACCGGCTCGACACTCGTCCGCCTTGTAAGTTCCCGTGCTCACGTGTTCGCTCTTGTCTCGCTTCATCCGTCCGCGTCTTTTTGTAGCCTATCGAATACAGTCCGCTGTGTCCGACTCCAATTGCCTTCTGATATCCGCGCTTAACTTCGCGCACCGTCTCGGAGTAGTACTAACTAGTCCTACAAATTGGTGACCCCGATTCGCACGCGAGTTCAACTTTTTTCCTCGTTTGCATTTTTTGGTGAGTTCGTTCCTTTTTCTCGATTATATACCTGTATTCATCTGTTTCTCGCGTAATTGCGGTACTTTTCTCGTGTTTTTGTTCATCCTGCATCTTTTCGACTCACATTTCGAGAGTGGGATCTGTCGTTTCACAGCGTAACCATGCTTACTTTGGCTGTTCCAAGTTTCATGGAACACAGCCCAGAGGTTTGGTTTAAGACATTCGAAATCGAACTGGAAAATAAGGGCATTACGGTGGACCGTCCGAGGTACAATCAGCTCGTCCCACGCCTTCCTTCATCGGTTGTGACGCTGGTTGAGGACATTCTACTCTGCCCATCAAATGAGGCAAAGTATGAAACAAGGAAGCAAGCGATTTTAAAAGAGTTACGGCCCAATGCACGAGCTCGACTTGAACAGCTCCATGGTCTCAAGCTTGGAGATCCCAAACCGTCGACGTTGCTCCGCGAACTTCAGCGCATCGCTGATCCCTTACTCTTGAGCGAAGAAGAGATAAAGGAGCTGTGGTTTGCATGTCTCCCAGAGCCATTACCGGTAATGCTGTCCATGTTTATAAATACACTGCTGAAAGAATTAGCTACCAAGGCAGACGCTGGGTTCGAACGTTTTCCGCAGCAGACGACCAGTAGCTCCGGTGACGTATTCTCACCGATGAAAACCGAATCCTGTATTTGCTCCCAGTCGTCAGACGGATCTGACCATAAAGACGAGGAAATTGGGCTACTTCGCAGCAGGATAGCAGCAATGAAGACTTCGAAGCAACATGTGCCACAGTCAAATGCTGACCACGTTTTGGCTACCGTTCATTGCCGCTCGTCTGTGAGTGCACCGAGTACGTCTCGTTTAGCACGAAAGCGCAACATTTTCCCTACAAGTTCTCAGTCAGATAATATCAAAACCGTCGAAGAAGTATGTTAGTATCACCGCCAATACGGTGAATGAGCTAGACGTTGACGGACTCCCTGCATTAGGCACGACCCAGCGGCTTCAGGGAAAGCGAATAGCTCGCATACTAGCACGACCAACGTATCCGTCAATAACCAAACAAATCGTCTGTTTTACGTTAAGGATCGACGTTCTTCCATCACGTTCCTCATCGACACGGGAGCGGAAGTCAGCGTCATCCCAGCGACCGCTAACGACAAGCACTCAGAGCCTACGTACAATTTGCGTGCAACAACGATTCTCCGATAGCTTCATTCGGTCAGCGCATGATGAACCTGGACCTCAATCTGCGCCGAGATTTTCAGTGGGTCTTCATGGTTGCGTCTGTACCCTTCGCAATTATCGGTATCGACTTCCTTCGACATTTTGGGTTGCTTGTTGATGCTGCTCGCCACAGACTTTTAGACGACCGTACTAAACTAGGGGTTGAAGGCGTTCTTACGGACGCCCCGATAATCAGTCCCGTTTTTCGAATCGCCGATGTACCATTAGATTATGCGAACGTACTGTCTGAATACCCGCGACTGGTACGACCAGCTGCAGAGCTTCCGCCAGTCACGACAGAGGTCGCTCATCACATAGTCACGTGTGGTCAGCCAGTTAGCGCACGGCCAAGACGGCTTGCTCCTGACAAACTACGTGCAGCACGAGCTGAATTCGACCATATGCTTCCGCTCGGTATCGTCCGACCGTCCAACAGCTCATGGGCGTCGCCTCTGCACATGGTCCCGAAGAAGGTCATGGGCGACTAGCGTCCTTGCGGCGACTATCGAACCATGAATACGGTTACCACGCCTGATCGCTACCCGATCCCACACATAGTGGATCTCACCGTCAGTCTGGCGGGTAAAAATATCTTCAGCAAAATCGACTTGGTACGCGCATACAACCAAATTCCGGTAGTCAAAGCAAACATCGCTAAAACTGCAATGACGACTCCATTTGGTTTGTTCGAGTTTCTGCGCATGCCATTTGGTCTAAAGAAGGCCGCGCGAACTTTCAAACGCTTCATCGACCAAGTTTGTCACGGCTTAGACTTCGCTTACGCTTATCTCGACGACATTTTAATCGCGAGCTCGTCACGAGAAGAGCACATACGCCACGTACGAACACTTTTCGATCGTTTATCTCAACACGGGGTGACGACCAACGCAAAAGTGTTCGTTTGGTGTCGACTCAGTAAACTTCCTCGGCCATCGTATCTCCTCTGCAGGCGTCGTGGCACTGCGGGGTAAAATTCAAGCCATCATCGACTACCCCGAGCCTCATTCTTTCAAACAGCTTAGGCGTTTTGATGGGCTCGTCAACTTTTACCGACGGTTCATACCCAACTGCGCCTCGCTAATGCAACCCCTCACGGACCTTCTCCGAGGGAAACTCAAGAAATTCGAATTTCCTGCCGCAGCACGCGCTGATTTTAAGTCGCTGAAAGAGGCTATCGCCAACATAGCTTCTATAGCGCATCACGATCCGGCCGCCCCACTGTCCCTCAGTACTGACGCCTCGGACGTGGCAGTCGGCGTTGTTTTGCAGCAGCGAGTAGCCTACACGCGGCAGCCCTTAACCTTTTTCTCCAAACGCCTACAACCTACCGGATCTCGCTACAGCACGTTCGGTAGAGAACTACTAGCCGTATACCTAGCGATACGACACTTTCGACACGTTCTAGAAGGCCGCTCCTTTGCCGTTTTCACCAACCACAAACCCCTGACTTACGTGCTCGGCTCGACTACCGACCGATACTCTCCTAGAGAGTCGCGCCACCTTGACTATATCGCTCAGTTTACTACCGATATACGGCATGTCTCAGGTGTGCACAACGCCATCGCCGATGCAAATACCCACATCCAAGCTATCTCCGCTGACCCTGGCACTGCTATCGACTTGGCAGCCATGGCCACAGCGTAACTCAACAATTCTGAGGTTGATCTACTACGCAGGTTTCTCTCATTGGACATACGACCCGTTCCGCTGACATCATCAGACGGCACTATACTGTGCGATTTATCTCTGGGCACGCCACGCCCAATCGTCCCACGCGAGTTTCGGCAGACAGTGTTCGACACGTTGCACGGCTTGTCTCATTCAGGCGTTCGTGCATCGGTTAAACTCGTAACCGCGCAATGTTAATCGGGACGTACGTACCTGGGCAGCTGCTTGCCTTCCGTGTCAACGTGCGAAGGTGCACAAGCACATGAGAAGCCCATTAGGCACATTTCCCAAGTCAGACGCACGTTTCCATCACATGCACGTCGACGTCGTAGGTCCTCTGCCGACTTCGAAAGGCTCTGTATATCTACTGACCTGTACCGATCAATTTACTAGGTGGCCTGAGGCCGTCCCTATCCCAAGTTGCTCCTCGGAAACGGTAGCGAAAGCTTTTATGGAGCACTGGGTAGCTCAATACAGCCGTCCCGCCATCGTGACCACTGATCGAGGGTCACATTTCTCGTCGACATTTGCCATGTTGCTTAAGGATTTAAGCTGTCGCCACGTTCAGAAGACGGCGTATCATCCGGCCGCTAACGGCATGGTGAAGCGTTTTCACCGCCAGTTGAAGGCAGCGCTACGTGCGCACGCAGATCCTTCATGGTCTGAAACACTTCCCTCGTTCTCCTAAGCTAAAGAAACACGGTTAAAACCGATTTCGACGCCACACCAGCGCAGCTAGTCTACGGTTGCACGCTGCGGTTGTCCGGACAGCTGGTAGCACCAGTCCCATGTACTTCCACTTTTGACTACGGAAGTTACACTGATCGATTGGCTCACCGGATGCGTGAGCTACGTCCACCCGCTCCTCGATCGCAGAAGGCACCAGTGTACGTGCCCGAGAAGCTGTCTACGTGTTCACACGTCCTTCTTCGCGCAGACGGTGTTCGACAGCCTCTTCAGTCGCCGTACATAGGACCTTTCAAAGTGCTACATCGTGCGAGTAAGGCGTACACTATTGACCGCGGTGGTCGACACGAAGTCGTCACCATCGACCGTCTAAAACCCGCCCTTATGGAAGAAACCACCTTGCCTACTTCGTCTAGTAGTGCTTCGTGCGACGTCACAACTCACCGCACCAGGTTTCAGCATCCTAGTGCAGTTCAACCAGACCACGATCTCAGTCTACAAGCTTCAGCCGTCCCGACATCTCCGAATCTAGCCCGGCGCCTCCCACGACCAGTCGCCGTGGTCGGGAGGTGCGTAAGCCGGTTCGTTTCTCCGACTATGTACAGTTTAAATACTTTTAGCTTTGTAGATATTGTATATATTTGCCCCATTTTTGGTCAATTAACGTTTTGAAAACAAACAAAAATATTACAAACTAAAAATATCCAAAAACCTTTTTCGAAAAAATATTCAAAAACCAAAAATTTAAACACGCAGATCATTCGTTTGTTCTTTTTGGCATTTTCTGCGCGCGTTTTTCTATTTTCTCGTCTCTACATGCCCCGAACCCTCCCCTTCGATCGACTGGCCCACACGAGGAATGTTTTCGAGGACCCTGACGCGAACGCTGGTCGTTTCTCCACGGAACGGGTGTCGCTTCTCCACGGGACGAGTGTCGCTTCTTCGCGGGACGAAGGTCGCTTCTTCGCGGGATGAGTGTCGCTTCGCGGGGACGAGGGTCGCTTCTCCGTAAGACGACGGTCGTTTCTTCGTGGGACGATGGTCGTTTTTCCATGGAACGAGGATTGTTTTGGCGCGGAACGGGAGGAGAGACCACTCCCAAGCGCACCGTTTGGTAGCAGCGGAGGTTGAGGCCCTGTCGGCCATTTGCTGGGCTAGCCAGTTTTTGTAGTCCGACAAGCCCGCTTCAACGGCTCGCCGAAATGCACCCTGCCCTGCAATCAATAAATAACAAATCACAAACGGCATAGCGGACTCCGACTTCCGGCGAACCTCCATTTACACGAACGCTCGCTCATTTGTACTCGGCACGATTTTGCCTTACGAACCTTGATTCAACAGTCCTTTACGAAATCGAAGGCTTTCTATGGTCAGCCTTCTAGGGGGAGCTCTGTAGCGCCCAAAAAGATAACTCATCTTTCATGTACAATTTAAATGCTGACCAATTGTACATTATTCCTTCTTGTTTTAATCTTCCTTACAACCGGCGACACTCGTCCGCCTTGTAAGTTCCCGCGCTCACGTGTTCGCTCTTGTCTCGCTTCATCCGTCCGCGTCTTTTTGTAGCCTATCGAATACAGTCCGCTGTGTCCGACTTCAATTGCCTTCTGATATCCACGCTTACTTTCGCGCACCGTCTCGGAGTATTACTAACTAGTCCTACAACAGCCACATCTGCAAACGGTTGGGTAATTTGATGTTATGCAGGCTACGTCTTGTAAATTGGCTATAACAGTTTGAGCACTTTTTCGAAAGCCGAATGTAGGACAGGACACAGTGGGATTTGCTAGATATATTCTTTCTGTTACCGCTTCATTGCGGTTGTCAGATAATCTGTGATATTACCGTCTTCTAACGCATATGGCAGACGGCATCTGCAATGCACACACTAACGATAAGACATCACTCTTTTATTGTACCTCTTATTTGTGTATCATTCCACCTGGTAACCGGATTGATGGTATTTGTTTCCCATTTTATCTATCTGTCTCTATCTATTGTTGATGCCCACATTTCTGACTAAATTTATAGCTGCCATTTTTAGGTTAACGCTTAAATGTTAACTAACCAACGACAGTCGCATTGGTTGCTTAGATAATTATACGTGAGATCTTGCAACACTAGTAAAATATGGCTGTTTTTCTTACATTCAATCCATACTCGCGCACGTTCGTAGTGTTATTGTTCATGAGGGTTATTGTTTCTACATCTAGTTTGTGGTAGTCCATACACAACATACTGCAGTACTGCAACTTGAACCAGGGACCTTTGGTATGCCAACTGATTTCTCATCTTGAATGATTAAGTGGAAGCCGTTTAGAAACACTTGTAAGCGTCACACTCCAACCTGACAGACTGATGGCATTTTCACTCGCGCGACACCATTATCTGCTGGCTCGATGTCTAAATGGGACTCGAATAAATTACAAGTCCCGCTAACATCTGTTCGTTTCTCGATACATTCCCACTTGACAGATAAATCTTATTACATTTCCTCTCGTGTGCCATCGTGACTTATTGCGGGTTGCAATATGAGGTCAATGTATCTCATCTCAAGTGTCTCTGTACGCACGCCCCCTTGTACTGCTGCCGCCTTCAGGTCAACGCACTGAGACTCAGACAAGTTATCAAGGTTGATTGCGGAACAGCGGCAACACGTTGTGACATCCAAATCGAAATGCTTGGGTACAGGTAGCATTCTAAACACTGATGAATTGATCAAGATATGCTAGCGGTCAGAACGAATGACCAGTGGGAAATAATTAGTAACAAACGACGGACTGCCTGGTGGTTCAACATCCCTGTTGATTCTCGCTCACCTCGGACAAGAGATGATTATAACGGGCCCTGGTTTTACCTTACGACACGGATAGCCTGCAGTGGACATAATCGCACTATTTCCTTGCTAACTTGAAAAGTTGCTTACTCCATCTACGTCATTTTCTTTGTGTCATCCATATTCTATATCCCACATGTAAGTCGCGTTTGGGTACAGTTTCCTGCTAAAATGTTTAACTACAGACTTGGTGCAATGAAGTATCTTTATTGCACATGCCTAGAACGAATGAGCCACAGGTAACCTAACTTTATTGGGCTTATTTAACTCGGTTGTATTTCGCGATGACTTCACATATTACCCATTGCAATATAATACTCATCATGATTTATGCTATGCTATTCTTGCTACCTTCTCAAGCGGATTCTAGACAATGAGCTGCGGCATCTTCCTCTTCGTATTATTATTCAGCCGCGATTCACCTCACCATGTAAGCTCCATGGTATTACTCACCAGACTATGCCATCTACGTTCTGCTCCTTGAAATCGAGTTGTAGATTACATAACCGTAGCTTGACCAGCTGCTCAATGCTAACTAGCATGACGCTTAGAGAGCCAGTGCATAGTAGAATAATGGTTCAGTCCATCCATGAGCTCATGCGTAATTGACGTGCGCACGATGTTTCCGAGCGATTTGTTTGTTGCTACGGAGTAAAGCTAGGGCGGCAAATTATTGTGTATGTTTCCAGTTCGATGGATACGTTTGAATCAAAAGGTTATTATCGCTTGGCCGTTTACAGTACGCATAAAATGTTAAATTTGATATTTGGAACACAATGCTTAACGACTGTCCCTCGTGTGACCACATTGAATTATGCATTCGAAGAGAAATTTCCCTGGAATTTCTGTGGCAAGTGAACAATCCCGACAATTAACCGACTAGCGACTATCACGATGTCGCCATTTCATATTCCACTCCGCAGTCTAGTGATAAGAGCGACCATAGTTATACTTCCAATTGTCCCTCAGCCATACTGAATTTACCGGGGCTTATGAAAACACACGTACTAAACGGATGGAAGGCAGACGTGCAGAGAAGCTTACCAGAAATTACATTGCACCTAGATGGACTAAGTAAAATGTTGAGCCCTAACGGGAATGGTACGTCAGTGTGTTAGTATATTACATTGGAAAGGAATCGGCGCATAGCGACAATTGTTTTATGAGCACCGAATGGCTGCACCCGAGACGTACGATATAGATCGTTAGCAAATACCTTATGGCCACAGTAGAGTACACGTCGGTAGGTACAAACGGTTGAGTACTTGGATATTTGCACACAAAATGCGTACAATGTTTGGAAAGTCGCATGTTTGACAGTGGGCAGCGGGACTTAGTTGATGTCACCTGTCAATACCAAAGGTTGCGCACCGATCGTTCTTTGAGTAAGTGCACATACCTCGAGCAGCAGATGACCGAACCGGTCGAAGACACAGAGAGCCAGAAGTAAACACTGCATCGCGTTCGCCTGCTGTGTGATCCCCATCAGCTACTCAAACCAGGCTGTACATGTAGAGGACAACACCTAAGTACACACTATTTCACCGTACTAGTAGTTTAGTTATCATTATACCTAGCAGTTGCTTCACTATTGCTATATCGGGTTCCTTCAAATATGGATGCCCAAGATTTAAGGCTGTATCGTCTAAATGTTGAGGAAAAATCAACAGTTCGTATTGGGTACTTATTCTCATGCCTGCGAAAGTGCTTGTTAGCCTGACCTCCAAACGAAACCCATACACGTTTGTCGTACCATTGAGCATGATGTTTAATGTGTCTCTATCCAGTTTGTGACAGCTCACACTTAAGTTTGGATAAACGCATGTGCATATGTTGTATTCGACCTACCATTGGACACGGATGACGCCAATCGATGTATATGTGTATACCGAAGGAATTAGACGAGTATACTCATACCGCTTTTGTACGGCTAACTTAGTGCAGGGAAACGGCACTCGGACAAACCGAAAATAATGTTACCAGAATATGAAGAAGGCGAGTTGTTGACACTCATGTTAATTTCAGGTGTTGTGAATCCAATGCAAATATGATCGATGCGAACTCCGTGGACTGATCATAAGGGCAGTTGCTCAGGTGCAGGAGAAGGTACTATTGCACGCGGAATAGAAGCATGATGCGCACGCTCCCATTCGATTTATTTATCCAGGCCAATAAGGCGGCGTATGTGGTACGTTTGCTTGCGTGCTGAGTAACCTTGCATATCAGAAGTAGATGTTGTTTGAACTCCACGGTGTGGCTGCGCTTGATGTGAATGTTGACAAGGTGCCTACCTGTCTATTACCCACTACCTCGTCCATACTGGCTCCAGGAGACAGTTGGTCGTTGCTGGAGGGGACGGAGTGCACCATCCTCGTGGCCGTGTTACGCTCAAAGAGTGGTTCCATGCATTCAATGTGGAGCGGACTAGGGTCCAGCCACCGCCTTGTGTGCGCTTGATTTCCCAAATACAACGTACTTGTGTTTGCCTGTGAAGGAGTGTGGGCCGGCTCCGTTGATGAAACGTGGTTCCCATCCACATGCCTCCCGGTCTTATTCCTTCGGATTTACACTGGATATGGGGTGTGTGATTGGAGCTATGGGTGGTGCAGCGCAAGCCACCCAAGGTCCCTCTGTAGGCGCAGGCGTCCTGTGGCTGGCCACAGTGACAGGCAAATCTGAAACCGGATGCCGCCAACCATATATATATATATATATATATATATATATATATATATATATATATATATATAAATATATATATATATATATATATATATATATATATATATAATCATACGAAACCAATGCCCCCAAAACAACCCTTCTGAGCACACTTACGTTACTTTTCGCGTAATGGAGAAGATAATGTAACGGGCTCTTAAGAAGTTTAGGTACTCAAAAATTTATGCAAACAATTAACAGCACGGGTTTCTGAATGCGAGATTCTGAACGACGTTGGAGTTTGACTTTTTCAAACTTATCACCAAGGCAATCGATTCAAACTGAGCGGTAGTCATCATATGGGGTGCTTCATTCGTCAACAGTGGTATCTGGCGGTGGTAGTTCACGAGGCAGGGTTGTTATGCCGGAGCGCCGAATTTCATCGCTCAGTAACTTAATATGCGCAAATATGCTTTTGAGTTCGTTGACCACATATGTTTGCGTCTCTATGAGATGATATAATTGCACGTCAGGGCCACCAGCACAAGCATACCTCGAATATCTGTCATTTCCTCCTTCACTTCCGTGAGGTCTGCCAGGAGTCGCTGTATCAAGTGTGAGGATTGTACTACGCATATTGCCATTAAAACACATGCTTACCGAAATCAGAATTTGAGTTTGTCGTGAAGCTCTCAGCCATAGGCGTGTTTGTACCTGCAAATGTAACACATGAATCTATTTAAAAGGTGAGACCAACCTATGGTCCTGGTCATTCTTTTACCTACGGTAGGTTCAAGCTGTCTTGCGCCAGCTGCAAAGGTGTTGAAAGTTTAACAACAGAAAACGAATAACTCACTAGACCATGATTCCACGTGAGGTTCAGTTAATTCTTGACATACAGATGCTGTACAGTGTCTATCGGTAGAAGTGCGCTCGACGTGAAGCAGTGATACGGATGTCGGAACATCATGAGTGGCGTCTGCCGGTAGCCCCCTCTTGCGAGAGTGATCGCTAACATCGTCTACTGATGTTGGTCCTGCGGTACAAGGCCTGTGGATAGTTGAACAAAAGCAGTTTCTACACAACCTACGATATTGGCTGGAGTGGCGTTCCTATCTGCATGGTAACTTCGGAGTTCCTAGAGCATTTTCTGTTCATGAATGTTGCTGCGATAATCCGAGCAGAATTGAAGTCAACTTGATATTGCGTTACACAAGACATATTTACCCGTTTGTGCAATCACATCTGCCTCAAGCAAGCGATCTCCCGGGGCGGCTTCTCTATGATTTCGTACTGCATCGTAGTAATCAAGATGGGGCACATTGGGGAACAGTACTAGGTTCCACTCAGGCCGCAGCCACGTGCTGCTGATCACGGTCACATAGGAATAAGCATTTGAATGGAGTGAGACAACAGAGTAAGGAAGTTGCGTCATCGTTGCTGAAATGCAATGCATGACTCATTAATGTTCGCTAGGTGACAACAGAAACGCAAGTATGTCACATGGAGTGTCCTTCATTATACTATCAACCGTAGGGCACAAGATAAATCGAATGAATACGGACGCATTTCTCAGGTGTGCTGAAAATAAAAATATTTATTAGGCACTCTACAAGTGAGTTACGCTTTGTCGTTTTAAAGTAGAAAAACACTATGGTGGTTTTGTTACCAGAAAGTAGACTTCGACTATTATGGCCGAGTGAGCATGTTGCATTTTCTATACATGAATGGAGTGCATGCAGAACTTCTTTCCATGCCGAAGTTTCTTTATCCTGACCCCCGAGGTCGTAAGTCTATGGTCAAGCAGACGCTTTATCAAGACTAATCAAAGTAGGCAAATGTAAATCAGAGGATGCAGCCATTGCCGCGATCGTTGCAAAACATATTTGTTAGGTGTTACGTGATTTCGTGAATGCCTTACAAAGCAACGCCAAGATGGCCAAGCAAGCCAATGAATATAACATGCTACTATAAGAAGTCATGTCTAATACATAAGACAAGGCTGGCCGAGGGCGTCCAAAAGAACTTGCTCAATTTTACGCGTGGCGCGATTCGTTGTCAGAGATTAACGGCCAATTTTCTGTTGACCGCACCATCATAAAAAATGCCGCAGAAAGGCGTTTTAATACAAATCCCCAAAAAGTCATTCAAGCAATTGCTCGGATGTAATTCTTTTAGTTGGAGCTTGGTAGCGAAGTTGAGATTGTCCTGATTGTTCCAAATGTTCGTGTGCGTACAGGTTACATGTAGGAACGACATGGCAGTCTTGCCCAATCCAGAATCGCGACGCGCGCGGATACCTGGGGACCGATGGACGTACTTTGGTCTCTTGTAATGATCGGCGCCTACAGTAAGCGGCCCGAAAGTGTCGTGATGCGAAATACGTCAGCAGGTAGCACAGTGCATGCCTTAGAGTGTATTTTCAGTCAGAATGGCCTGAGAGAAACAACCATGTAGGACAATGGATTGTAGCAACCTAAAAGATATTTCTTATGTTTGTATGTACAAATTCGTTCCTCAATCGTACATTATTGGTTTTTGTTTTAACGCCGACCCTACGACCATTTTTATCTACGTCCGGCTCATCAGCCGCGCATCCACGGCGAGTTACGACACTGACGTACGCTTTCGGTCGATATAATCATCTTTGGTCCGTTGGTAGCCTTCATACCAGATACAATTCGTTGTGTTCGCTCTTCCGGTTTTCTGAAATCCGCACCAGCACAAACGAACTAGCACGGATGAGTAAATATTAGTCCTACAAATTTGTGACCTTGATTCTCAAGCGCGAATTGTCAAAATCTTTTTGGTCCTTTCCTTTTCTGTGAGTTCGTCCGAGTTCCTTTTTTCCCTAATTCCTAGGGGATTAATTGAGGTCCACTTGCTCTTTTCACTTCACTTGTATTACTCCTTTATCGTGTTTCATGCCGATGTAAAACCTGAGTCGTCCGGTAGTGTGAATATGTTCACTTTAACTATTGTGGAGTTTATGGTACACAAGCCCAGCGTTTGGTTCGCACATTTTTGTGACACATCTGGAAAACAGAGGGATCTCTACCGATCCAAAAGAGAAACCCGAAAAGGAAGAGAGTTCCTCGAGGCATGGTACTCGACGAAGCATTTGATACACATGCACGTCAAAATTGGCCCAGTTTACGAAACGCTAAGACTTAAAAACCGTCATGAGCAGCTAAACGAGCCGTCAACAATACAGCCGCAACAGCCGGGGCAAAACCATCTCATGGATCGCCCGAAGTCTAGCAGAGAAGTTGGGGCAAACGGATGGTCACGGAGCACAGACCGAGGTCACTTGCTAATCAATCACAAATCGACGACCAAGTCAGAGGATTACGTTTGACCCAGCAACGCAATGAGGAAGTCACCTCGTGTGGTGATGAAAACGTTTGCATACCAATTGCGAAGCTCGGCGAAGAAATGAACTCAGGAACGATCAACCGGAGATACCAATGCATTAAGTCATTTTGAACAAATATGGGCTCGAAATGCTCCGAACTGCTCGCTGCTGGGAGGATTTTGCCTACAGCCATGCCTCCACACGGCAGCAACTGACTTTTCTTCATAATTGCTTACGCAGTGATGCTCTCCCCCGCAGCGTCAGCCACAGACCACCGATTAACCATCCACAGGCATGGACAGTTGCACAACAATTTGGGAAACGTATAATGTGAATCATGCTCACGGACGCCCACAACTGTATCGGGAAATATGAGCGATGTGTCAACGAGCATCGAAATAGTTGTCTTGGAGTTATGGAACAACAGTTAACAGAGCAACTCAGCTTAGCAATTGAACACAGAGTGGAGTATACTAGGAGAAGAAAACAAGAAGCACTAAAGAACAAGTTTTTTAAACTGACTCACGCCAATAGCGAAGCTAATCACGAAGACTTGATCCGAAATCTATCCAATATGCCACTATCCGTAACAGAAAAACAAGTCCTCACCAAAAGGGCTTAAGTATAATTTCAAGGATTCCACGACTACAGATTTCCAGTCCGGATTCGAAAGTGGCAATCCAGTGCAGCGGTTTTGACGATTATACGCAGAAATATCAGCTAAGATCTTACAAGTTATTCCAGTTGTAGCACGTACAAACGGCACTTCTTCTCTATCGCAATCAGGGAAATGGATGCTAACAAATGGCCATTGAAAACTGATAGTATCCATTGTCAATTTACCTGCGGACAAGGGGGCGCGTGACGGTTATATTGAATAAAACAGCATTTATGTAGAAAAAAAAAGCTAACAGCTTCTGAGCGACACAACAAGCTATCGCCGCATCGAAAAACAATTCAACGACGCACGTGACTTTGGAACCCTGGTAGCCCGGCTTAGTCGCTCATCTGTTGATCTTTTTTCCGAGCTTGGTTTTAAGAGATCACATACGTTTCACCACCATGCGAGGTGGCATCTCCAGTGCGGTAATAGGCAGTGCATAATGCTGCTTATTGAATTGTCAGTCCGTCATCCACGCGCAGGTGACTTTTGAAGGTGGCGATTTCGATTTGCGCCACGTGATCTCTGCCCATTTGCTTCCACGGCTGAACCACGTCTTGCGATTCGCCGGAGATCTTTCTTTC
>CALYDF020000413.1:0-15346 GCA_944474145.2 Dicrocoelium dendriticum
CAGGCGGACACAGGCAAAATGCTTAAATTTTCTGTTAAATGATAAAAGTTAACATTTTGGAAGACTTTTGCCAGCATATTCAAGCGAAGGGGGAATCGTCGGGTTTCGGCACAGCAAGCCGCATAGCCCGAATACCATGGGTATATAGTTGATCAACATGAATATTACCTTGCTCTCGCCAGTTAGATTAGGGGCCCCTAGTTAGTCTGGTGGTCCATGTCGTCCTAGTTGTACCTTAGACACCTTGCAGACTTTTCATCTTGGTAAAACAATGGTGGTTTAAACCTAACACCAGATTTGTGATGATTACTTTTCTTAGCATTCCGCTCAAGAACTAACCATAGTTCCAACAGTTATACCTTTATTCGTGGGACATGTGTGCACCTTGTGACAATTTGTTCGGTTGAACAAATTTACATGTATTGCACAATAATCCTAGTAGTCATTTTAAAATGCTGAAATTATACCTACTCCTATACTTGACGCCTATGTTTCTTTGATTAGATTTGATGAGCATCCAAGGTTATTTTCAATTGCGGCATATAAAACGATGCATACATATTTCCACGTGGTCAGTCTTGGGACTTAGAAAATAAAACACAGGAGCTAATCGTTTCAATCACATCAGATTAGCTTTACTTTTGTTAGAGTAACAAGTAGCTAAGCAATTTTTAGTATGACCCCTTTTTCCACCTAGACCCTATCTAGCATCATTGATCGGTTACAATAATTTCGGAGCTAAGACTTCCTAAATTGAATAGTAATCACTTCATGATAAACTATGTAGACCATGCGATTAAATTTTACTGATGAACGAATATTAATGCAAAGCATTTGAAACACGGATCAATGCATAACTGTGAGCAAAATTTGATGGCGCAACATTGGACTGTGTAGTTGGGATTTACTATACTAAAAATACGCAAATTGAGTAACAGTTTTTTGGCAGTAGAACAAATTCAGAAGCGACTGCTCTAAATTTGGTGCCCACAAGGATAGTCGCATCCGTAACTTGTACATTGGCCAGTGAAGGAACGGATACCTATGCAGCTTCGTCTGTCATCCCCACTTACATTTTGCTGCAGCACATGAGATTGTGTGTGCCTCGGTAGAGCCAATCAAGCAAATAATCAACTGAATCATGAGAGACGCTGGGTACAAAATAAATAGGTAAGTATTAGTGAGTCAAATGTATGCTGTTTCCAGTTTTACTCATTAACTCAGGTTATTGGGTGGCGCTCATTCGACATATTGCATATATATATATATATATATATATATAGTATTTGCAAAGGCATTCATAAACGTAATGAAATAAGAGGTGCGTTTTGTTTGTCTTTTAGGCAAACTGCTTTTTTCAGTTTAGTGAGAGTGCTTTTCATTTGTGGAAAAAATGGATTCAATCATGCAAGTATTTCTATGTCGCTGATAACACATAATTTTGTTATGATTATGCAAAAACGATGCTTCGTTTGACTTTCCATTCAAGGATATTTACGCTGACAATTAGGTCTACACTGGGAGTATGCTCCTTGGTGTTTAGTCGCCGTAGTAGAATGACGACCGCGCGGTTTCCTGCAGTGCAGACTTGCGCGAAAGGACAGAGCACGTCATGATAAACCGTCGCACTTCTTGCGAAGTACGGGACTTAACCACATTAGTTGGCGCAGCGGTGTTAGCTTGTCAAGAGGGGTGCCCGTATTACATAGGACGCGAAATCTAACACATTTGCAGACGGGATGGTCCCAAGTAACACAAGCTATCCTATGCAGACAACTGCTTTCATGGCCTAAAATTTGGTGCAAATGATTTACACGGATTGGCAAGAACTCATTTCAGCGCAACATCACCGCGCCAACACATTCATTGGAGACCATATACTTTACAGATTTTGAAGCCTCACGCCGATGTCAAAGATGTTTCACATTATCGGAAGTCAGCTGCAAGGTTACCTGGCAGATGTTTTATGCCAGAATACTGGAGACCTTCCAGCGTATTAAATAGGACATTTAATTAGCAAATTTAAGAGAAAAGGGAACACGGGGTATCCCCTTCACAAACCGTAAGTGACAGCGAAATTTTTGGTATAAAGCATGAAATGTGGCGTTGTACATATATGGTACTTCCTCCGTTTATTGACGGGGTCATAAAGCAAGCCGATCGAACGCGTCGAACGCAACTCGTATTTCCAAAATGTCAACAATAGTAGGCAGGCGATAAAAGTGGCGCTGCTCGGGGATTTGACGGAGCATGAGCAAGTGGTTCACGCACCCTCAACCGAGGAGGAAACCAGCTTGTTTCTCACAGCATTGCAGTTATCGAATCGTTGTTAGCTTGCGAAGTAGACTGTGTATTATCAATTTAGACACAACGGATACTATGCTAAATCCTCTGTGGTTAGTACACAAGGTATGAGCATCACATTTTTTAATGTCGGAACGTTGATCGACTAGTACCAGGATAATGGAACAGAAATTGGCACCCAAAATTTCTGATACCAGGACTTTTAAGTCGTAGAAAATTACTTCTCCAACGTACTTGGTCAGCGCCAAAGAAAATACCGCTAAGCATGCAGTGTTGAACCTCTTAGTGCGACGAAGATCAAGGCAGACCTACATTTCCGTGGGCGATTCTAGTGTTATGTTCCATGGCAGGCAAGTAGGCATACTTGGTAAAGCACAAGAAGGAGGAGACTAACTAAACTGTGAGTGAAAGTGCTCATCTCAGTAGTTTGTGTGCTTACGCAAAATAGCGCTTATTAAATCATCTATCTCCTGCGCGATTTCACTGACCTTGCGCCTTCTGTGAACGGTGATCGGCATGATTTAGATAACTTTGCGAATAATCCTTGAGAGAGAAGGAGCTTCTGTTTCTATATCCAAACAGCACTACAATTGACAATCATCACGATCGTTACGCAAGCTCCGCTTGCTTTTTTGGCTGGGGTTGCGGCGGACATCATCACATCATGAATCATTTGGAATAGATCGGCGACTTTCAAAGGATTTTACTGAGATAGAAAAGACCCAGCCTGTCAAAGGAAGCTTTACGTTTCCAAAATATATTAACCGGAATAAAGTAAAACCTGCAAGGTAATCTAGTACTGTTCGATATATATGGGTATCGCAATGGAGAGCTCATAAGAGAACAAGCATTGATAAGTCAGTTGACTGGAGAGGTTAGCTAGCCGGTTGGTATCCAGTGTACTGCGCATTGGTTTCTAGGAACCACCCAAGCAAATGTTCCTGTCCGTATAGACCAGAGCGTGATCTGAATTGACGTAGGTATACTAAATTGATCTCTATTTATATACACTGCCGAAACATCTGAAGCTGAATGTTATGTGATCCATTTGTGACCGCCCTTGTGTTGGCGTAAAGGGACGACAAGGTGAGGCGCATCTCCTTGATTACCTGAAGTTCGTTACGACCAGTAATAGTCACTTGTCCTCATATAACGCGTAACGTATGCCTCTAGTATCAGAAAGCCTCTCATCAGGTACATTACAACCCTCGAGATGATGCTTGGAAAGCGGCAGATGACCGACCAGTACACTGACATCTCAGGCAAGAACGACATCGGATACTTAGCTATAGTCAACTGTTGCACTGCATACCGAACTGCGGATGCAATGCGCGACAACTTATCAACCTACTTGTAAGTTGATTTATAGAGTTGAAAATAAACCCAAGGACCGCTACAAATATGGAGACTGGTCACCCTCCCAGTAATTGTGTGCGTTTCATAGATACCACGGTATAGTTTTTAGATTATATTGCTTACACTTGTAGGGACATTACCAGGTTAGCTTGGATTTGACAAAAGATGCGCACTATTTTTTATACCGCTGTACCCACCCCTTCAAATTTCTGCATCACTACATCTTCAATAAAGCGCATCTTCACTAAACGAACTCGGAGTGTGGTCAACTTTAGGCTCACACATGAATAAATATGCGTTTGCAGCTGAACGATTTCCATGCAAAAAGTGGAAATAAGTTAATGACCGGTTGTTTAATACCACATTAGGAATCCCCTTATATTACGAATTACGAGCATTCGGTTGTGTGAAAGGAATTTATTTCCAGCTGCTTATCAAAGCTGTTGGCTTACTAAAATCTGTTAATGCGAGCATTGGTTCTAAGATTTGTAGCTACCTTCTCATTCTTGATCCAATAATGGTGATGTTTGGCATTTAAGATTTAATGTTTCCATTTTGATTGCTTCTTTTTACAGGTGATGGATATGGTTCACGTGTTATTTCGTGTGGTATAATCTATGGCATGCCCTCACGTATGTGCAATCGCTAGATCCCCACCAATCCAACAGTTCCGGCCATTCTACGGACAAATAGGAGGATTGAACAGTGGCGCCAAATGAGTATATTATGACGAGAGAGGAGAACTAATCGAAAGTAATTCCTCGTTTTTGCTTCGGTTATATTCAAGCCTTGCTGATCTGACAAGTTAATACCTGTCTAGAGTTTATCATCATTCTTGCGGGAATTATGCGATGAAGTGTGTAACGAGCCAGTTAATCAGTGCTGGCGGCTTATTCACTGCATTAGATGGCTCATTTTCCTCGTATTTGATATCGAGTAATTAAAAGTTAGATGTCACCTAATTTAATTTAGTAGTTCTATACGTGTGACGCTGGATCGAGGAACTGTGCGGTGACGGGATTAGCTCTCTGGTCGAATTTGCAATGCTGTTTGACGAATACACGCTGCATATGTACCAGCCATAAGAAAGGGACGGTGAATACTTGTACGGATGGACTCGGCCCCGAAAGCTGCCATCATCGGCGAATGCGACGAGTGGATGTCGCGTTTCCCAAAGCGTGCAACTGTATGCGAAAGGGGGAAACGGCATAAGTGTTTTCAGTTTAACCGAAATGAGGCCGTGTAAGGCCGCAATGGCGTGACTACAAACGATTATACGGACCATATTTGTTTACTTAAATCAAGGCACCTACTACTATATCGTAACGGACTGCGCATGCTTTGGGCGCTCAAACGTAGCTTCGGCACATGGTCTGAAGAGGTTGCCACTCGCCTGTTCTCTTCTATCATTAGACCAATGCTAGAGTACGGTTCGCCCGCCTAATTTCCGATTACCCGAGGCGAGGCACAAAAGATCGAACGAGTCCAACTCGTTGCTACCAGGCTCATCCCGAGTTTACGTGGCTTTGGGTATGAAGACAGGTGCGTGAAACTAGGGCTCTACACTTTATTCTACCGTCGGGTGCGAGTCGACCTCATTATGACCTACCGAATTCTACATCTTGGTGAGTTCCCCATGCTAAGGCCAATACTGCACTTACGAGGACCATGCAGCACACGCGGACACAGATAAAAACTTGTCGTGCCGGATATGAAATGTGTTCCCCACCCACTGTGCTTCGAACGGAGAGTGGTAAACATTTGGAATAGTTTGCCCGAACATGTGATTGAGGCAACATCTGTGCAACAGTTCAAAACGTTGTTCGATTTGTATTTTGCCTCTATTCGCTTCAGAGAACGACTGTACCCTTACGATGACATATCACATTTGTGAATCCTGAAATATCGTAAGCCGAGTATTTTAAATATTACATGAGAACGATAATGATATTCACGGTTGACAATTTTATAACGTTTTTCGCCATATTTCGAAAGAGTTGTACAGAATCCATTTCTACTTGCTCTATAATACAGTATTCAGTACAGTATTCAGTATTCAGATCACTAGTTGGAAATTAACCTTGGTCGAATCGAGGGTCGTCGTCATGCGATACTAAGTACACCAGTTCACCAAAGTATCCGCAAATCACTGCCTAAGCAACTGCAGTATCTTGTTATTGTTAACCATATCAGCTGGTATCATGTGCTCATGTATACTATACTTCTATTCCTTTACTTAAGCTATCAGTGAGATCACCGGAAATTGCATTGTTTGCGTAAGGGCTCTAATCGGTAACCACTTATCTCCCTCACAAATGATCCATATATTCTATGTACTTGTAGGTATCATGCCTACTACAGGATGCAACGTCGTCACTCGGCTAGAGTCGAATATCGATTATATCACACACTTTGATTTCTTCGTGAATATTCCACCGTGGTTTAGTATATCAATGAAAGCATGAGTGAATATTTAGTTTTTCTAACTGTCAAAATGGGAAAACACCATATTAGTAGCCCTGTATTTATAACAAATATTGCATAGTATTTTGTCTGTATGGACCGCCCCGGCATCCACCCAGATCTGGGGCACCGGATCGAATAAAAGCAAATACCATTCCATATCAGTATCATTTTCAAAGTTATATCCAGGTTTCTTTGCATATAGACAGAATTGTATTTAAGGAATAATCAATCAACTTCACCTTAACAAGGTTGATTTTTCCAAGTGTATTGCTTACTTCTCTGTGATTAACGATTCCGCTCGTGGATATAATTAAGCATAAATCCATGGTCAAAATACAAACCTGAGATGGACTAAGTAACAAGGACGCAAGTAGGAAATAGGAGTAAGGTGCGCAAGCAAATGTGGTCATAATTGGGGATACATGATATTAGACCACATTGAAGGCTAAACACGGAGTAATACATGAAACGCTATAGTAAGCTTCCAGAAGGAGCTTAAAAAATAAATAACGATATTGGCACTAGAAAGTAGCCCGGTATGAATTCACGGTGAGCAAATTGTCATCACGCGTGAGCACAGAGCCGAATCTTCCAAGCTTACATGCAATGGCGAAGCAGCATCACAAGCATTGCACAGATCAGTCCAGGCAGAATGCCTCGTGAAAGCGAGGTTAATCATTGTGTCAATATTGGGAGGCAATGCATACATCGCGTTAATATTTAAGCTAGTTAGGATAGCTACTGAGACAATTATACCACTAATTTTTGGGGACTGGACAATAAATTTGGAAAATATGGTCGATTGGTGAAAGGCTTTAAGAAAGCCTGAGATTGGCTGTTGATAATCATACTTAAGGACTAACGGTTTTACAATCATTATTATTATTATTATATCAATAACCCCACCAAAAATCCAACGGGACTTGTGAAGCAATGTTTCTTAACCCGTATAAATTCATTGCTCATCGTTCATGGAAGCTTATGAAATGAGCATTTTCCGTTCCTTTTCGAAAACAAAGCAGACTTACTAACATAACAAAAAGTGGCTGGGGCATTAGAAAACCCCGATAAAACAACTGTGTGCGAAGTGGTTTAACTTGGACTGGTCGCACTCATTCCCCATTGGCTTGGATCAATATAATTCGCTAGAAGAGACGACTACAACTCTAGCCAGCTAGATGCGATGTGAATGTGGTGTCTGCAGTTGGTTATTCAAATGGTGTTTAGACTAGGTGAACAGCAGCGCGTAAGAAGTAGCGAGAACTGAGCAGCAGTTGTGCTTTCCCTACGCCAAGTAATTCGTACAAAATACTCCTACACTCTACACACTCGCACACGCACACATCCACAGCTCAATAATCATGGTTAAAGAATCAAAAGGTCTGTCATCCGCACATCTCAAAACTCCCGAGTGACACCATGTGAACCGGACCAACACTCAAACTACAGTATTAACGATTATATAGATTAAATAGAAAGTAGAATAAAGTAGAGACGCAAAACATATCATTTCCCATCGATCTGACGTCCGTGGGTTTCGCCGATAACATGTAATAGATAAAACTCAAACGCAACTGAATTTAAATGATGTCAACCTGGAAACGCGCATGGGTCATAAAGTGCGACAGATTAACAGTTAAAATGTTGTGGAAAGTGTGCAACTGACTTCGTCCATTAGTGGACGCGGAGAACCAGCGTACAACTTGCTGAACGGGGCTAAGTTGTCTACAGGTGGCACCCTCGAATTGAGTTAAAAGCCAAAGGATAGCTCCTCCTCGGAGTTATGGTGACAATCGCTGAGCTCACACATGGGTGCGGTGGTGAGCGAATCCTCATTTACGACAGGAGCAAAGAACCGGTTGCCTGAAGAAAAGAGAGATAGGAAAGGCTGCGCCTAATTATTGTCGCGGAATCATCGATATCCACAATCGTGCCTTGGGTGAGAACCGTCAAATAAAATAGAAGCGGTAAGACAATAAGTAGTGTACATTGATTCTAACAAAGGATCACACTGGCAATCAACAGCCAACCATGTTACTTCAGGATACATTGTCTAATCATGATCACAGCACCTATGCTCATTTGCAGATTAGAATGTGCGCTCAAAACCATTGGGCGGAACAAAATTTACTAATGTTATAGTAAGTATTCTTGAGTGGGTATATAGTAAAACGGGGGCTTTATAACTGGCAACATGCGAAAAGTCCAGAGGGTAGATGCAGCAATGGTTATAATAATTCAGAACAAAAAGTGATGTATGTAAAATGATATCATTTGAGGTAGGTAAAATCAAAACTTCCGGTGGATTATAGCCTGCGCATGGGTAAACATAACCATATGGAGCTTTGTACAATAAAGATAATATAGAACAATGGACTGTTTGCAATGTAACGGTGAATTCACTGATTCCAGGTGTCACAATTTGGGGCTGTGGCATACTACAGGACGCAAAGCGTAGTAAAGTAGCATAGGTGCATGGAAAATACATAAGAATCATGCGGAACATATGGACAAGGATACGCATCAGCGATCTACTTTGTTCGCAATCGAAATCTCTGACTGACTAAAGAAATAGAATATAAAAGAAGTACACGGTTCACGTATATTTGCTGTTTGGCCATGAAGTGTTTACATTGGACACATAGTGTTCACATGTTTCCATATATGAAGTCACGTGCACTTTGGGGCGACCGGCATTCGAAGGAATTAAAATGTTTCGGTTATTGAGGAATAGAGAGAGCGCTTGGAAGAAGGAGAACATGACGCTTACCGACCGCAGCCGAATCCTCAGCGGGTATGGTGGCGCTTGAGTCCCACTCATCGTCAATGCACCAAATCGTATCAAAACTCATGTCGCTGAGCCGGCTGGGCGATTTGGAACAAAATGGCGAGTGAATATATCCGCAGTCTAAAGGGCGACGCAGGTTTATTTGCCTTGTTCGGGTTGGGAACGCACCTGTTGCAGAAAGACGCATTTTCGCATAACTGTCTTAAGTTCATTGCGTAGATAGGGAATACGGTGTGGTTTTCAATGAGATTAAGTAGGGCGTAAAAAGCATATGGCGTGAGTATGCCTAGTGAGTTAATGTCATATTATCCATCTATATACAAACCAAGGAGAAATGATAAAACGCTAGTAGCGTCAAAATTGCGCATGATGTCGCGCTACTCCATTTGTTGCAGAATTAGGTAAAATCGTCGGAAGCTAGTGATGATTCCGGTTGCCGTTTGACCACATTTCGATCGATATCATCGGTTGCACATTATAGAAACACGTGTCATCCGTGCTTGTATAATCTAGAATTTTGGTAACCCGTTTTATTGAAAACGAATTTGGGGTATGAAAAGCAATTATGCCAATTGGAACCCAATCCATTACCACCGTTGTTTCCGAGTACACTACGCTAAATATGCGTCAGTATTAGTAATCTAAATGGTTGTCCAATAGATTAGCGCTCCTATGGTCCAAATCAATGCTTCAAAGCAATTGATCGGTTTAACCAAAATTTTAGTCGTCAAAGATTGTTTGTCTTTGATATCGCAGTTATTCTCATACCCTTTCGATCCACTCCACGCTATTGCAATAACCACAGCCTTAATCAGTTTGCTAGTAGATTTGCTAACCTTTGCGATGTTGGAGGAATATTCCAGCATTTATATGCAAGACCACAAATATACGTAATGTGGTAGATTTTGTTAGAGGGCGTAATGTCATTGGAGCTGTTTTAATGGTCGTCGTGAACAATAGTTCGTGGGTTGCAAACGAGCCGCAGCTTAGCAGTCGTGCAGGTCCATGTTAAACTGGATCGGAGCTTTTGCTTATTATCCTTTACGACATGATCAGTAATGAAAAGAAGAGTAATTAAATTTAGTTATTATCCGTTTAAAACAGAAACGCTCTTTTTATCGCGTAAATATATTTTATCTGGATTGACTTCTATGTACCCGTTGGTCTGTGCATAATCATCCCCAAATTATCTGCCTCATTCGTGCCTTAGTATTTCTGATTCGTAAGACTCTGTAGGAGAGTGCTATCGAAGTTGCGGTTACAAGCAAACAGAGTGCAAATGGACAAATAAAATTATTCTAGTTGCTTCATCGCAATTAGCTTCCAAGCCGCATAAGTAAGCGACCAACTGGGAAAAGCACCAGATGCAGGTTTCGCCCAATTGGTTCTCGTCAGGAGTGCGCATCCATCTGTGCCCTACTGGGGATCGAACCCATGACTGCTAGTGGCTAACGCCTACTTGCCAACAGATTATGCCAATGATCCTTAGGAGACCGCAGCCGACCCGACACTGAGTAAATATAATTTCGAGTTATGGTTAAAGAGACAATACGAGAGATAATGCGAAATGCGCGCAATTGCCAGTTTCCTCTTTTTGCTGCGCTTTTCAAATCACTGAAGGGAACTAAATAGTGCAAGTATGATGATGTCGTTTAATGATCAGCCATGGTATACCAGCTTTCTTTTGCTTGAAACGATGAATATGTGTGCGAATTGCCTCAAATATTGCTCGTATTTTTGTCGGTTACTAAAAAGTTGACCAAAATGATCATACTTCATTGCAGCCGACAAAAATACGAGCAATATTTGAGGCAATTCGCACACATATTCATCGTTTCAAGCAATAGAAAGCTGGTATACCATGGCTGATCATTAAACGACATCATCACACTTGCACTATTTAGTTCCCTTCAGTGATTTGAAAAGCGCAGGAAAAAGAGGAAAACTGGCAATTGCGCGCATTTCGCATTATCTCTCGTATTGTCTCTTTAACCATAACGCGAAATTATATTTACTCAGTGTCGGGTCGGCTGCGGTCTCCTAAGGATCATTGGCATAATCAGTTGGCAAGTAAGCGTTATCCTCTAGCAGTCATGGTTTCGATCCCCATTAGAGGACCGATGGATGCGCACTCCTGAAGAGAACCAATTGCGCGAAACGTGCATCTGGTGCCTTTCACAGTTGGTCGCTTACTTATGTGGCTTGGAAACTGATTGCGATGAAGCAACTAGAATAATTTTATTTGTCCATTTGCACTATGTTTGCTTCTAACCACAACTTCGATAACACTCTCCTACAGAGTCTTACGAATCAGAAATACTAAGGCACGAATGAGGCAGATAATTTGGGGATGATTATGCACAGACCAACGGGTACATAGAAGTCAATCCAGATAAAATATATTTACGCGATAAAAAGAGCGTTTCTGTTTTAAACGGATAATAACTAAATTTAATTACTCTTCTTTTCATTACTGATCATGTCGTAAAGGATAATAAGCAAAATCTCCGATCCAGTTTAACATGGACCTGCACGACTGCTAAGCTGCGGCTCGTTTGCAACCCACGAACTATTGTTCACGACGAACATTAAAACAGCTCCAATGACATTACGCCCTCTAACAAAATCTACCACATTACGTATATTTGTGGTCTTGCATATAAATGCTGGAATATTCCTCCAACATCGCAAAGGTTAGCAAATCTACTAGCAAACTGATTAAGGCTGTGGTTATTGCAATAGCGTGGAGTGGATCGAAAGGGTATGAGAATAACTGCGATATCAAAGACAAACAATCTTTGACGACTAAAATTTTGGTTAAACCGCTCAATTGCTTTGAAGCATTGATTTGGACCATAGGAGCGCTAATCTATTGGACAACCATTTAGATTACTAATACTGACGCATATTTAGCGTAGTGTACTCGGAAACAACGGTGGTAATGGATTGGGTTCCAATTGGCATAATTGCTTTTCATACCCCAAATTCGTTTTCAATAAAACGGGTTACCAAAATTCTAGATTATACAAGCACGGATGACACGTGTTTCTATAATGTGCAACCGATGATAGCGATCGAAATGTGGTCAAACGGCAACCGGAATCATCACTAGCTTCCGACGATTTTACCTAATTCTGCAACAAATGGAGTAGCGCGACATCATGCGCAATTTTGACGCTACTAGCGTTTTATCATTTCTCCTTGGTTTGTATATGGATGGATAATATGACATTAACTCACTAGGCATACTCACGCCATATGCTTTTTGCGCCCTACTTATTCTCATTGAAAACCACACCGTATTCCCTATCTACGGAATGAAATTAAGGCAGTTATGTGAAACTGCGTCTTTCCGCAACAGGTGCATTCCAAACCCGAACAGAGCAAATAATCCTGCGTTGCCCTTTAGACTGGGGATATATTCACTCGCCATTTTGTTCCAAATTGTCCAACCGGCTCAGCGACATGAGTTCTGATACGATTTGGTGCATTGATGATAAGTGGGACTCAAGCCTCACCATACGCGCTGAGAATTCGGCTGCGGTCGGTAAGCGTCATCTTCTCCTTCTTCCAAGAACTCTTTCTATTCCGCATTAACCTAAACATTTTATTTCCTTCGAATGCCGGTCGCCCCGGAGTGCACGTGACTTCATATATGGAAACATGTAAATACTATGTGTCTAATGTAAACATTTCATGGTCAGACAGCAAATATACGTGAACCGTGTACTTCCTTTCTATTCTAGTTCTTTAGTCAATCAAAGATTTCGATTGCGAACAAAGTAGATCGCGGATGCGTATCCATGTCCATATGTTCTGCATGATTCTTGTGTATCTTCAATGCACCTATGCTACTTTACTATGCTTTACTTTCCGTAGTATATCACAGCCCCAAATTGTGACACCTGGAATCAGTGATATCACCTTTACACTGCGAACTACCCATTGTTCTACATTATCTTTAATGTACAAAGCTCCATATGGTTATGTTTACCCATGCGCAGGCTATAATCCACCGGAAGTTTTGATTTTAGACACCTCATATGATATCATTTTACATACATCACTTTTTGTTCTGAATTATTATAACCATTGCTGCATCTACCCTCTGGACTTATCGCATGTTGCCAGTTATAAAGCCCCCGTTTTACTATATACCCACTCAAGAATACTTACTATAACATTAGTAAATTTTGTTCCGCCCAATGGTTTTGAGCGCACATTCTAATCTGCAAATGAGCATAGGTGCTGTGATCATGATTAGACAATGTATCCTGAAGTAACATGGTTGGCTGTTGATTGCCAGTGTGATCCTTTGTTAGAATCAATGTACACTACTTATTGTCTTACCGCTTCTATTTTATTTGACGGTTCTCACCCAAGGCACGATTGTGGATATCGATGATTCCGCGACAATAATTAGGCGCAGCCTTTTCTATATCTCTTTCCTTCAGGCAACCGGTCCTTTGCTCCTGTCGTAAATGAGGATTCGCTCACCACCGCACCCATGTGTGAGCGCAGCGATTGTCACCATAACTCCGAGGAGGAGCTATCCTTTGGCTTTTAACTCAATTCGAGGGTGCCACCTGTAGACAACTTAGCCCCGTTCAGCAAGTTGTACGCTGGTTCTACGCGTCCACTAATGGACGAAGTCAGTTGCACACTTTCCACAACATTTTAACTGTTAATCTGTCGCACTTTATGACCCATGCGTGTTTCCAGGTTGACATCATTTAAATTCAGTGGCGTTTGAGTTTTATCTATTATATGTTATCGGCGAAACCCACGGACGTCAGATCGATGGACATGATATGTTGTGCGTCTCTACTTTATTGCAGTTTCTATTTAATCTACATGATCGTTAATACTGTATTTTGAGTGTTGGCCAGGTTCACATGGTGTCACTCGGGAGTTTTGAGATGTGCGGATGACAGATCTGTTAATTCTTTAACCATGATTATTGCGCTGTGGATGTGTGCGTGTGCGAGTGTGAAGCGTGCAGGAGTAATTTGTACGACTTACTTGGCGTAGGGAAAACACAACTGCTGCTCAGTTCTCGCTATTTCTTATAGTCTAAACACCATTTGAATAACCAACTGCAGACACCACGTTCACATCGCATCTAGCTGGCTAGAGTTGTAGCCGTCTCTTCTAGCGAATTATATTGATCCAAGCCAATGGGGAATGAGTGCGACCAGTGCAAGTTAACCCACTTCGCACTCAGCTGATTTATCGGGGTTTTCTAATGCCCCAGCCACCTTTTGTGCTGTTAGTAAGTCTGCTTTGTTTTGGAAAAGGAACAAAAATTGCTCATTTCATAAGCCTCCATGAACAATGAGCAATGAATTTATACGGGTTAAGAAACACTGCTTCACAAGTTCCGTTAAATTTTTGGTGGGGATATTGATATTATAATACTAATAATGATTGTAAAACAGTTAGTCCTCAAGTATGATTATCAACAGCCCATCTCACGCTTTCTTAATACCTTTCACCCATCGACCATATTTTCCAAATTTATTGTCCAGTCCCCAGAATTAGTGATATAATTGTCTCAGTAGCTATCCTAACTAGCTTAAATTTTAGCGCGATGTATGCATTCCTTCTCAATATTGGCATAGTGATTAACCTCGCTTTCACAAGGAATTCTGCTTAGACTGATCTGTGCAGTGCTTGTGATCCTGCTTCGCCATTGCATGTAAGCTTGGAAGATTCGGCTCTGTGTTCACGCGTGATGACAATTTGCTCACCGTGAATTCATACCGGGCTACTTTCTAGTGCCAATATCGTTATTTATTTTTTAAGCTCCTTCTGGAAGCTTACTATAGTGTTTCATGTATTACTCCGTGTTTAGCCTTCAATGTTGTCTAATATCATGTATCCCCAATTATGACCACATTTGCTTGCGCACCTTACTCCTATTTCCTACTTGCGTCCTTGTTACTTAGTCCATCTCAGGTTTGTATTTTGACCATGGATTTATGCTTAATTATATCCACGAGCGGAATCGTTAATCACAGAGAAGTAAGCAATACACTTGGAAAAATCAACCTTGTTAAGGTGAAGTTGATTGATTATTCCTTAAATACAATTCTGTCTATATGCAAAGAAACCTGGATATAACTTTGAAAATGATCCTGATATGGAATGGTATTTGCTTTTATTCGATCCGGTGCCCCAGATCTGGGTGGATGCCGGGGCGGTCCATACAGACAAAATACTATGCCATATTTGTTATGAATACAGGGCTACCAATATGGTGTTTTCTCATTTTGACAGTTAGAAAAACTAAATATACACTCATGCTTTCATTGATATACAAAACCACGGCGGAATATTCACGAAGAAATCAAAGTGGGTGATATAATCGATATTCCACTCTAGCCGAGTGACGACGTTGCATCATGTAGTAGGCATGATACCTACAAGTAC
>CALYDF020000414.1:0-15201 GCA_944474145.2 Dicrocoelium dendriticum
GTCTAGCACGAGCCACAAGACAAAGGCTCTACAGGCAGTAGCTAGTGATCTAGCAGAACCACTGGCTGTTTTCTATCAGCGATGTCTAGAGGAAAACCTTATTCCACCAGTATGGAAGCAAGGGGTCATCACTCCCATCCATAAAGGAGGCAGCCGCACTGATCCTGCGAACTACCGTCCAATAACATTACCTCCCGTACTATCCAAAGTGATGGAATCAATCGTCGCAGACGCGCTGATGCAATACCTGGAAAGCCACAATTTAATAGCCCCAGAGCAACATGGCTTTCGTCAAAAGCATTCGTGTAACATTAACCTATTAATTGCACGAAATAGCTGGACTGAAGCTGTTGATGATGGAGTTGGAGTCGATGTCATCTACCTGGACTTTTCAAAAGCGTTTGATCGTTTAGACCATCGAGTTCTCCTTCAGAAGCTTCGGAACTACGGCATTGGCGATCCAATCCGGAGTTGGATTAGCAATTTTCCACCAGAACGACGGCTAGTGGTGAGAGTCCGAGAATCATTTTCTCATGCAATCGACGTGATGTGTGGAGTACCACAAGGCTCGGTTCTTGGACCTCGTCTATTCTTGGTGTTCATTAACGATTTGGCGAGATCAATTACTTCCGATTTCTTATTTTTCGCTGATGATATCAAGATATGGCGAAGGATCAGAGGACCGGATGACCATGAACGGCTCCAGCACGATCTTAACACAGTGTCGAACTGGTCAGTTCAAAACGCTCTACCGTTCAACGTAGACAAATGTCGCGTAGTACAATTACGCCATAGACATAACTATACCTACATACTTGGGACAAAGGAATTGCAGAATAGCTCCCAAGAACGTGATCTTGGTGTGATCGTACAGAGCGACCTCAACTGTTCAAAACAGGCTGAGGTAGCTGCGAAAAGAGGCAACCAGCACGTCGGCATGCTGCGAAGGGCATTCGGGAGATTTGACCCATCAATCTTCCCAATGATGCTCAATTCCTACGTGCGCCCGCAAGTTGAGTACGCAATCCAAGCTTGGCAACCTTGGTTGAAACGCGACCTAGAAGCGGTAGAGGCACCACAACGGAAAGCAACAAAGAACGTGATGGGCCTGCGGTATCACTCTTACCACCGAAGGCTGAAGTTGTTGGGAATTTTCAGCGGACGCTATCGAAGGCTGCGCGGTGATCTCATATTAGCGTATCAAATATTGAGTGACCCCAACCACGTATGCCGCCATTTGCTGAAACTTAGCCACAACACGCAGCTCAGGGGTAACTGCTTAAAGTTGAAGGAACAATATAGCCATCTAGAGTGTCGACGGAATTACTTTTCCCTTCGGGTTTGCAAACCTTGGAACGCACTCGCAGACTCAGTTGTATCCTCTCCTACCCTGGATGTTTTCAAAAAACGATTAGATGTTGCCCTCAGCTCCCAACATTTTGTTACCTAAGCTCCTCTGTTGTGGATTACGCCAAGCATGTTTTTCAACAGGACTAATGTATCAAATGGACCTAAGTGAGCGACCATATTTTATTTTCTCACTCCTTACCTCAACTATCACAGCGCCCCACTGTCTTTCTGAATGTTTACGCGCGATATTTCTTTTTCCTTTTAAACTGATGTTAATTATCAAAGTATTCATCTCGGCAGACGTTCGATAGATGTCCCACACATATTTTAATTGCATCATATTCACCGTTACCATCCTACGGGACATGTCAAGCACTTGCTTTTATCTCGTGATAAATCATTGTTCATTGTTCATTGTTCATTGAACTGGACTGATCAATGTCACAAGTTGCATTTGTGGAAGACCGTCGGACATTTGTAAAAAGGAGATTGGTATCATAGTTTCCCTAATTTGTGCTCTTGAAAGGTAGGAAGCTATGACCGATTAAACATTATTGGTTTGACAAGGAGTATGGAAATCTGCCTCGGAGGAGGCGTAGGCTGTTGGACAGATTCCTGTTCTCTGCCTCTGTTAATGACTACGGAGGGAACAAAAGTCAGCGAAACCTCTGCAACTGTGTAGAAAGGAATAAGCGTTGACATTTCGTAGAGCTGCTCGCAATCTACGCGAAGACAGCTCCAAAGAGAATTTTTGCTTAGGTGAAGCGATGCCTGAAGCCGGCAGGTGATCTGACAGTACTGGATTGCCCGGATGGACAGCGCCTAACCTGCAGCACTGAGTGTGTCTCCTCGTTAACTTCGCAGTTCGCTTCTATATTTTCAAATGACCAGGTGTTTGTTCCGACTTCCGTGTTTATCATTATTACCGCACTTGACAGTCTGGATTGCGGCGTTGAAGAAGTATATCAACTACACGCCAGCCTTGACAGCACGAAAACTGAAGGCCTTGATGAGCTCCACCCACTAGTTCTCAAGTCACTTTCGGCTATCAACTCTCCTGTCGTTACTAACCTACTCAACAGGTCACTGTCCGAAGGTTGGTTGCTGATTAACTAGAAAGTTTCAGTGGTAAAGCCTATTACGAATGGAGGTGACCCTAGCAAAGTAGATAAATATAGGCTAATTCGTTTAACCCTGTTTTGTCAAAGATTGTTGAGAAAAGCGTGAAAATGGGATCATCGCATTTGCTACAGTCAAAAGAGGTACTGACGCCCCCACAGGAACGATTTATGCAAGCCGCTCATGCATTACAAACGAGCGTGTGACGAGGCATGAGTGCTTGAAGGCAATAAGCAAGGGGAAGTTCGTCGACGTAAATATTCAGCGATTACGGTAAGGCGTTCGACAAGGTCAGCCACGAGGTTCTTCTTCACAAATTTAGGATGTGCAATGTCGATGGCTCACTGAACCGGTGGATCCGCGACTTTCTTGTTGGACGAAAGTGGGGGGCACAGGTCGACGACCATCAAAGTGACTGGTATCCCTCTATAAGTGGACTGCCTCAAGGCACTGTGTTGAGGACCACTCTGTTCCTTATCGACGTCAACGATCTACCTCAGCTTTGGCGGTCGCCTTGTGTCTTGTTTGCGGACGAGCTAAAGATTTGGAGAGAAATTGACGCTCCCGACGACTGTGGCCTCCTTCAGCAAGACCTAGACCGCCTATCCACATAGCTACAGAACTTCATCTCCCGTTCAACCCAGCCAAGTCTGTATTTATAATCCTAGGCAAGAGTGCTGACGGCTGAACCTACACCCTTGACGGCCAACCACTATATTCCACACCCTCCGTGAAGGACCTAGGTGTACTCTGGCGCTACGATTTGAAGTCCGTGGACAACACAAACAGGGTATATCGGAACGGCCTGCGCATGCTTAGGGCGCTCAAACGCCTGCTTTCCGATTACCCGAGGCGAGGCACAAAAGATCGAACGGGTCCATCACTTTGCTACCAGGCTCATCCCGAGTTTACGCGCCTTGGAGCATGAACACCGGTGCGAGAAACTAGGACTCTACATCTTCTCCTTCCGTGGGGTGCCAGTTGACCTCATTATGACCTAGCGTATTCTACATCTCGGTGACTTCCCTATGCTGAGGCCCACGCTGCACTTACGAGGGTCATGCAGCACACGCAGACCCAGATACCAACTTGTCGTGTCGGAAGTGAAGAGAGTTGTACACCCACTGTGCTTCGAACGGAGAGTGGTAAATATTTGGAACAGTTCACCTGAACATATGATGGATGCATCTTCCAAGCAGCAGTTCAAAACGTTGTTAGATTTATATTTTACCACTATTCGATTCAGAGAACGATTGCACACTTACGATGACATGTCACATTTATGTGTCCTGTAATACCGTAATTTAGATATTTTCAATGTTACATGAGAACGGTACCTATATTCACAGCTGACAATTTTTATAGCGTTTAACGCCATGTTTCGAAAGAGCAGTACCGACTTCATTTCTACTTGCTCTATGACACAATATTGAGTAAATTCATTATTCAAAAACTTTGGACTTTCTGATCTCCTACTAGGTTCCAAGCCTATTTCAAGACATCAAATTATTTTACGGACCTCGCGTTCCAAATTTGGCTAGTGCAATTTGGCGGTTGGTTGGCGTTGATGCGAATTGGTAAAATCAGTTACTCTTTAACTTGCGGTGTCTCAATTGGGGGATTATTCCTAGTAGCCTAGTAGTCAAAGCACCAAACAACTCATATTCATCTGCCAGAGTGGCTGTCAACGCAGGCAGGGCATTGCTAAGACTACGGTAACCAGACGCCTGAATGAAATCTGCCTTCACGCTAATCGGCTGAGCTGGCAGCTGCAGACCACTGTGACGCAGGTAAACTGCGAGAGACGTGATACCAAAGCCTCAGAAGTAAAATTAACGAGAGCGAAGCTATGAAAGAAAGAGAAATTCGTAAGATGGATCATTTAAGAGCTGTACATATCAGGTTCCCCATGCGCATGCCTCCCGGTCTTATTCCTTCGGGATTACACCGGATATGGGGTGTGTGGATGGAACTATGGGTGGTGCAGCGCAAGCCACCCATGGTCCCTCCGTAGGCGCAGGCGTCCTGTGACTGTCCCCATGGACGTCACAGTGACAGGCAAATCCGGATACGGACGCCGCCAAATCATATCAGGGTCACTAGTCCCACTGATAAGTCAGAATCCAATAGAAATTATCGCAACGTAGTTATATATCAAAATAGGATGTTGAGTGAAACAGAACGTAGACTATTAGAAAAGAATTTAATGTTTTCTGTAAACAAGGAATATATAACTGCGGAGGAAGTCATTCCTAACATAAAGACAGTGGTCATAGAATGAGCTTTTCCAATGCTGAGAATATTCGGGCGTAAGTACTAGATATTATCTGATTCCATCAGTCTGGTAAGTCAAAGCTCACAACGGCATATCGTTCCGTATCTAAAGCCTTAAATGAAGACCTTACAATTATCCGCACGTTAGTGGATAAAAGTAAAATCATATTGATATTGAATAAATCTGATTATATAAGTAAAATGACGTGGCGTTTAACAACAGAGTCTCACAGAGCGATTGAGAGGAAAACGATATCGTCAGTAATGATTAAGTGTAAAACGGACTTTAGCAATTATCTGTGAAATATAAAGCACCGCATATAGCCGGGTAAATGATATACTATATATCCGAAATAAACACTCGCGACAGGGATCTATCAGCTAGTGAAGATAAATAAGCTCAAGTTTGCGATTCGGCCTATTATAGATGATATCGGTTCTCCGACCCACGAACTAAGCAAATATCTGGCAGTTTTGTTGAATCCTCTAACTGGGAAAATAAATACGTCCGTAAAGAATTCTCACTATTTCACGCAACCGGTGACACGTTTGAACATTGACACACGTGAAATAATTGTTAGCTTTGACGTTAGTTCAATATTTACGAACGTGCCAAAGGGTGACTCATTGGAGGTAGCACAAAGCTCTCTGACAGAGGACGGCAGCCTGGGGATAAGAACAAACCTCACAGTAGACCAAATAACAGAAGGGAAGAACGCATCTCTTATGAAGTCAATGTTCACCTTCCAGTCGAGGCTGTATGCTTAGCAAAAGCGCATTGTCATGAGGTCGACAATATCCCCGGTACTGGCAGATCTATATATGGAGGAGTTTGAAAGATGGGCGCTGGCAAAGATTTTGGTGGCTGGATAAGAAAGTTGAGTTTATAAACCATCCGAACTTCCTTAATGAGAACATAAACTTTAAGATGGAATCAGAACGTTGCGGGAGTACACTGCCATTCCTTGATTGTTTTTTTCACAGGAACGGAGGACGGCTACAGACAACCACTTGTCGAAAACCAACAGATATAGTGGGAATACTATACTAAGGTGCGGGCCACTCGAGACATATGTATGTGATGGTTGCATACTTTCTGTTTCACAGGGTCCAAACTCTGTGCACAGAGGAAAGGGATAGGAGGGTCGCACGGAAAGAGGCAAGGAACAAATTAATAGGTAGTAAATATCTGAGGGGCTTGGTTAAACTCCAATTGCAGCGAGTGCTAAAGCTCCCTTCGCGACGTACGACAGAGTGGATTGGGACGGGGGGAATCACGTAAACAGAAGGAACCTCTGAAGCGATCAGGCAGGTACTATATAAGGAGAGGATAAGAGTGGTTTTAAAAGAGATCAACCGCTGCGTTCAGCACTGGTGCGTTTGAGGCATCCCTTCCAAAAAAATAGGACGACTAATAGGGTCCATAAAATTTGTTGCATTGTCTATAAGCAAGTGTACACAGGGTCCACAGCGAGTGAACCACACACTAGATAGCAGAACACAAAAGGCACGTTTCGCGTCTACCAAAAAATGAGCTTGACTACAAGGCTTTACTAAAGATTCAGCCGTAGGGGTACATGCGTTACACTCGGGACAGGCAATCGACAGAGACAATGTAGAAATCATTAGTAGAGGAGCAAGTACGACAAACCACCGGTTAACTGCTGAGGCGGTAGAAAGCACCAATGCCACTAAGTGCATTAACAGAATAGACGGCGTGGAACTATGGAACGCAAAGCCAGTCTGAGCAAGTTTGTCACACGGACTCAGGTTGAAACGAAAACGTCGAACTATCATCACCAAAGGCAAGAGCACCATCACCACCGCCGCATATGTGAATAAGTCATTGCACAGATCAATTGGGATAGTTTCATGCTGATTGTTCCACCAGATAGACGACTTGACTATGAAACTAACCACCATTTTCCACCGACTTAGGTCATCTCACGCTCACATTTTTCGAATTGCTATAAAATGCCAACCCAAATGTGTACTAGTTTACCTGACCTGAATGAGCTCTTGTGTCAAAGACGAAACGCTGTCTCAATGCAAGCCAATAGAAAGCAGATTTGTATACTAAAGTTTGGAAATTATAACTGTTGAGACCTATTTGTTTTAATGCCAACGCAGCTATCCTACGACTGTGCTTTTGTTTGTCCGGAGAGCCAGCACCAGCGCCATCCGATGCCTGTTTCGACTAAGGAAGTTATACAGATTGAATAGCTCAGCCGCTCCATACTTACGGAAGACATCTGTGTACGTGTTCAAATAACTGTCTACTTATTTTTACATATATTGCTTTACGCTGACGGTTTTCCATAAATTACGCAGTCGACATACATGGAGTCAAATAGAGCGATACGCGGTGGGAGTAAAATTGCTCCAGTCGACTGCAGTGGCCAAACATTTTCCTCAACATCGAGTTTCAGGAAGCAGATCGTATCGTCTTCATCTACCGCAATCCTTCTTGTGGCGTTGTAAGTAACCGCATCGTTTTTCAACCGCATAGCATTCTCAACTCTGAGTCTTATGTCGGTTTACAGGCTACAGACACCCGGATATCTTAGGCCACACCTGACCTGTCTAAGCCAAATACCAACCAATGTTGTTGGGAGGTCGTAAACCTATTCTTTTCACCGATCATGCAAATTGTAAATAAGTATCGGTTTGAAATATCGCATTCATCTGCCTTGTTTTTGGTGCCTTGGCATTTTGGAAACCAATATATATTCAAAGCTTTCAATTACCTTCGAAAATCAAACAAATTCTAAAAGGGTTACATGAGACCAGTTGATATTTTAAGCAATCTATGCCTGTAATATTTTTCTTTTTTCATCTGTACGTGCCCCGACCACCCTTTTCGATCCACTGGCTCCTAGGAGCGATGCGTTCGAGAATCGTGACAGTCAGCAAGCAATCAAACAACAAACCTGAATGCTTTCCATAGAACAAAGATCGTTTTTGCAAGCAGTATGGTTGGGAGGGAGGAAAAGCGGCCACAGCCAGATGTACGGTTTGGCAATGGCGGATATTTTAGTCCCGTCCACCTTTATTCGCCAGAGTTACGGTGAACCCAATACTAACACGGGCATTCGCACTCACTAGTACTCAGCTACATTTTGCTACATGGATTTCGACTCACACCATGCTCGATTCTAAAATCTTCAATTTCTCAGCCTTCCTGAATGGAGCTCTTTACACCCCAAATAATGAATATTCTCGTTAATGTGCGTTATTGCTGGTCGTCCTTGTTTCATTGTCCCACTCTCTGCACAGATCACTTCACGCACAGTTGCTAAGTGAGTTACCGCACTGATGCTCCCTCCAGTCTCCTTTAATCCGTCCAGCTCCTCTTTGAGCGCCCTGGAATATACTCCGCGTTGTTTGATTTCATTGGCCTTCTGATTTTGGTACTTGATTGAGTACGCTAGTAAGGACTGCTATTCACTAGTTTTCTAAATTTTAGTTGCCAATTTTAGTTTGCCAATATGGCTTTTCAAATAATTTATTGCTATGAAGCATTTCAGAGCAAATGTCAAAAATGCATCGGTGGTTATAAATGATCACTTCCAACATCTGCTCCATAATTTATCAAAAATTAGGAAGTTTCTTCCAGAATTAAAAAACTTGTGGTTACGTTTATTAGCAGGTGTTTTGCCATAACTGCTTCTTCTCTTAATTTTCATCTTTTGGCACGGAACCTAAAAGTATCATCAATGCCACACCTTAACGGTAACTTTATTGAGATATAAGTACATTTTTAGCTTACCGTTTGCCTGTGATCTTACTTAATATATTGACTCAGTACAATCCCATCAGTAGTGTAAAATACGGGAAATATGCTAAATCAGTCGCATAAAGTCTACTTTACTTCTACTTACCTTGCCTACAACAACCTCCCTAGAAAAATGCTTCCCTAATGGCACTTTTAGTACTGCATCAGACAGTTTATTCAACTCAGCACTGGCCTTATCATGGACGCCTGAGAACTGGATATTAATAGTGATGCATGGGTAAATAGACTTTCTTATTTATCACGGAAAATTAATCGGTAATCCTAACTAGAAATTATGTTAAAAGCCAGTTTAGTATGCATTATGGTAAATTAGCTAATTTGGTTAAATACGCCAGTATTAATCCACAATGTTTTATGCATGCTGTAATTTATTTTCGAGATACGTTTGATCAGGGGCTCCGGTGGGATAACAGAAAAACAACCCACTAACAGCAAACTATGTTCTTGTTAAAGCAAACATGAGTGCGGATGCCGTTGATTTGAATTGTCAAATATAGGTTTAGCTCGATCATTTCATATCAAATGGAAGCGTCACTATTCTTAACAGCGGTCACCGTTATTACTAGCATAATCCTGGAAGCTTTGTGTTTCACCTCATTAAATGGCTTATATTAACATGTTTTCAATTAGACCAAACATAAAACTTCTATCTTGAACAATATAACCAGCAGAAGATTAGAAGTTGACCTAAATTTGATAGCTCAATGGATAGCTTGTACACAGTATTTTCATGCTGTACACGTAAAAGAAAATTTGGAAGTTTCCTAGAGGTTACGATATGAACGTAATTCGTTTTGTTACAACTTCAAGTCCCATTAGTGTTTATACCTACCTGATGATCACAAACGAGAACAGAAATTCTAGTGGCTAGAATGACTTACGTCTACTTCAATGTAAGCCGACGCCCCATAGACATTGTATGTAGCAATCCAAATGGGACAATGGACACAATCATTATTTTTGTTCTATCTTGTAGCGTAGTTAAGTCCTATAAAACTTCTTTATTACTACAGGCACTATTAAACTTGGAGTGCTTTTATTTATATAGATCAGAGTGAATAGTAGTACAGCCGTTGCATTGAGTAATATCCCTGCTCACCTATCATTCATCATTTACCCGTGACAAATAATACATGAGAATCTAGAATGGTGCTAATAGCCTTCAAATGCTAATAAGAGAACGTTTGAAGAATTCATGCCTAATCATCAATATCACTGCATCGTCAAGTGTGTTATTCAAAGTAAGTGGTTTGTTCATAAATGTCACTTTAGACTGACGGCAACCTAACTGATATCTAATCATGTTAAACAATTTAAATTCGACTACAACATCATAATGTGCATGGTTCACGCACCGCAGCAACCCGATATACACTTCCCTATATACGGCTTGTCAGCACGCTTTAGGAAGCAACACTATGGGAGTTAGTTATGATGGTTGGCGGCATCCGATTTCGAATTATCATTTCACTGTGGCTTCCACAGAACGCTTGTGCCTACGGAGGGACCATGAGTAGCTTGCACTACACCGCCCACAGCCCCATACATGCACCCATATCCAATGTAAACCCGAAGGAATAAGACCGGGAATTATGCGGATGGGAGCCATGCTTCATCAACGGAGCCGGCCAATACTCCTTCAAAGTTAAACACAAGCACGCTGTTTACAGAAGGGTAGTAGGGAGAGGTGAATGTTATAGGAATAAATTCATCATATCTAGGCTCACTTAGACAGCCGTCACACGCCAGGAAAAGCACTTTACGCGCGTTTCATCCTTTCAGGAATCATCAGCAGTGCGCATTCCATCGGACCCCTGGTTGGGCTCGAACCCGCAACTCAACTGTTGCCAGTCCGTGGTTGAGACCACTGAGCTACGGGGGACAGCAACGACCATCGTGAATAAGTTACTAGATGTGATATAGCGCCGCTCACTATCCACTGAAGGCGGTGGCTGAACCGTAGTCCACTCCAAACTGAGTGCATGAAACCACTAGAACCTAGCACGACCACAAGGAAAATGCACCCTGTCCCCTCCAGCAACTATCAACCATCTCCTGAAGCCAATATAGACGAGATAAGGGAGGAGGTAGACACCTTGTCAACAAGCATAACAATCGCAGCAGTACCGGGGGTGCAAATCAGCAACCATTTACATAAAAATGAAAGCCGAATAAACTAAATCGGAAACACAGTACGGATATGCCGTTACATAAGCATGTGAAGTAAATGGATTATCAAAATAGCCGTGATAGATACAGGATAGCAGTAAAGCGATCGAGACACGTTTGTAAGAAGGAGAAAATATAAACGGTACTGCATCTTAGCATCTCCGTGTCTGCAAGTCGGTCACTTCAGCTGATGCGCATAATACACCGCAAACACTGCTGAGAAAAGCGCACCAGATATCAGACATCGTTCCAAAAAATGCCCATGTTTTGCTAGCGTATAGAAGAACGGATATCACCAAAGGACTTAGATATTAGTTTCGTCTCAACAGTGAGCTATTTGTTATTGCACACACGGCATTCCAGCTTGCCAGAAGCAACAGCCTCCTTCGAAACGCAGCTGAGCAGCCAGCACGTCATCTGCTGGTCGGTTGTTATTACGCTACCAAAGCAACAAAATCGCGAAGTGCTTTCCAACATATCCTCGGCAATCTGGATTTCGAGCAACCCCTCAGACTGCATTCCGGCTGGAAAGGACACAGCCTCGCTTGTGTTGCTGGCGAGCCAGAATTTGGCCGCTGTCGAAGCCAGCGCCGATGTCATGTGTTGCAACTCATCCGCGCTTTGCTCAACCAACTCACCATCTTTAACAAACAGCAACATACAGATAGTTGTCTCAAAGGTTAAGGTACTCGCACCGAAAAGACGGAGGTTCAACAACCCATCAATAATGTGTTTCTTCACTCGACACTGGATACACATACCGTACCAAATGTGCAAGACATCATTGCATGAAGATAAATATAAAACAGGGTAGGAGCTAAGACACATCATTGCTTCACACCAGAGACAACTGTCATCCGAAGTCTCTCCACTCAGCTGCACCCTCACCCGCATACCGCTGCACAGACGTTCAACTAAACTTTCAAACCTACGCGGACAATTAAACTTACCCAACACCAGACACAATGCCTCGTGGTTCCCCGTATCAAATGCTTTGGTGGAACCAACAAACAGCTAATACAACGGCTGGTATCGTTCTCTTCACTTATCCTGCGATTATCGAGCAGCAAACACTATATAGAGGGTGCTGCGACCCTAACGGAGTCCACATTGCTCTTCCGCCACTTTCGGTTCCACAACCTGACTGACGAAGCGTTTGAGCAGGATTCAGCTAAGCACGTTGTTTACACAACTCAGCAAGTTGATGCCACGATAATTCGTGCTACCTTGCTTGCTGCCTTTGCCCTGGTACAGTGGCAACACAAGGGCATCCTTCGGCTCAGGAGTCACCTCCTCTTCAATCCAAACGCGTTGAACAAAGTAGTGCAACGCAGTCATCAATGCGGGTCCACCGTGCTTCAATACTTTAGGCTCGATCCCATCGGCACCGGCACACTTGCCGTTTTGCAGCTGAGCAAGTGCTCTCTGCCTCTCATCGACTGTCGGCATGTCCGACAAACCCAGTTACTAATCGTGCTGCTTGAGGCCATTTAAATTAGGCCAGGCAATATCCGAACGGTTGTACAAAATGCGATCAAAGTGAGTTCACCAGATCTGCATTATGTCTTCAATTTCTGGGCAGATAGCGTCGGAACTACCATCGATTAGCTTCCTGAGTCAAAGAATGCCTTGTGTTGGCGGCGCGCGGAATAGCTTTCTATCTGCTTCGCCTCCTCTGTCCATCATGTATTTTTAATACGACGGTGCTCTCAAGTCAGTCACCGTCGAAGTTTGCGAAACTGACTGTGCTTCCCGAAGTTACTGGGGTCTGTCTCATGCGCAACAAATGCAGCATTCTTCTCCGACACCAGTGCGCCAGTCGTCGCATGGTCCTCATCAAACCAATCAGGTCACTTGCAATTTGTGTGCCCGACAGTCTCCTCGGCAGCAGCTGTCACCTGGTTGCAAATGTGGTGCCACAACTCACCCACTATGGTATTTCATTCTACATCACACAGGCGTTCAGCCGTCGCCTTCTCCAGCTCAATAGCTTACTTCACAGTACCAAGAGCGAAAGTGTTAAAGTTACGCTTTCAATACAGGGCGGGCAAACTGTACGTAGTTACCCGCACGTAGATGTACCATTTGGTCAGCACCAAACTGTGACCAGTGCCTCACTCAGCTCCTCGAAGTAGAATTGTCATACGCACTTCACGCATGTCACGCCGATGTACGATGACATATTCGAGCAGGTGAGCGTGACCATTCCGTGGGTGCGTCCGGTTGTCAAATCACTCGCGCTTAGGGCAAACCGAGGGTTCGTGATCGTCATGCCGTGAGTGGCACACAGTGAGAGAAGGCCGTCACCATTCGGATGCGCTGAACTAATGCCATGTGGACCGAAGACATTTGTCTACGTCGATGCAGCACAATCAACGGGTGGATTGAAATAACCCAACAGAAATAGTCGGCCGCTCCTCGACACAGACCGTATCACGGAGGAGAGCCAAGTGTAGAATTAGTCAAGATTGTCATCAGGATAACCTAAAGACGGACCGTGCGTGCTGGTAGAAATGGAAAACTTACCTCCTCCGAGTCGTAGGCGAACAGTCATGAGTTGCGCGCTGAGATCAGTTGGTTCACACACCAGCTGGCTATTTAGGCGATCGGATATTGCAAAGACAACCCCATATTCACGTGGTGCTGAGGTAGGGTTACACACCCAGTAGAATGTAGAGCCCCCACCAGCTTCATGCAACTTACCTTGTTCAGCCGGCTAGATCCCGCTGAGCGCCGCCATCTCCATGATGTGGTGCGCCAGTACCATTGTGACTAGTGTCATACGTCGTTCGGGACGCTCCCCCGTATTCCGGTCGAGCTAACCGCGCACGTTTAGCATCCAGTTATGAGCGCTTTGCGTGGAGGCACACGATGACAATGATGAACAAATGTATGGGTAGTAACATCCTACACTGGAGGAAGTGGTGGATTGCATGAAGCGGGTACGACGAGTGAATGGGCAATGGAAGAAGAAAGAAGGGAGGCACTAGCATTGGCATGTTTTGCTTATCCACCCCACTGTATGCAGAAGATAATGCAAACCTTTTTCGAAAACCGTTGCGCGACGGCCGATGCAGCATGGATTTAGTATTGTTGGTCTAATTAATTGTTGGGTCTTCCGCCTAGAATACTGTCAGTGCGCCGACACCCGACAAGAGAACGACTAGCGTCCCCAGCCAAATTCTTGGATAACATACACCTAGAAGGCAGCAGGCCAAGCGCCATAAGTCATTGGACCTACATACAAGGAATTATATCTTGGAGCTTAGCTAGAAGTAGGGTGTAACCTAACTACCACCCAGCGGTAGCCACCAAACGACGTCCAGGCATGAGACCACAGCATAACATTAGCAGTAGCCGGTCGACGATCTATCGGTATCTCGCCACCCTAAGCTTTAACGCACCGTGGGGAGGTTGGCTATGATACTATTAATATATCAATCTATTTCCTAACAAGGTGAATGCTACAAAAACAAATATTCTTTTAGCACACTGGATGTTTGTTAATGCATCTGGATCTCAGCCAACGTAATCTAAATACGGTAGCACTTTGAAAACAACATGGTCTTTCACACCAATGACCAGTTTGGTTCCGGATCACAGTAAGTAGGCAAATAGTAATACATCAACGCCGACCTCTGAAACATGGAAATCTAAATGTGCACAGGAAGATCCGGTTTCATTCTTAGGATGGTCCGTCGATCGCTTTTGCCCCCATACCCGTAAAACTCTTGCTGTCCGAGAAATGGTACACTGCTTTATTACTTAAGAATATCGTGGTGGCTTTGAAAATTTTATTTATTCAGGCCTACCTTAAAATATCCTGATCTCAGAAAACAAATAAATCAGCTCTCATGGTTCCAATTTAACAAGAACATCCACGAATGAATAAAATGCCAGTGCTTTAGGTCAGTCTGTAAATTTCCACGATAGGTTGGTGTGGATGACAGATATATTGACCACAAAACAAACACCGTACCGTGTGATTTCCAGCTAAAATTTTGGCTGCGACCGCAGATGATATGCATCAGGTTTGTAAGGATTAATTCAATTATGTATTGGTAAGTGCATTGACGATTATTTTAAAATACTAAATTAAAGTTATCGAAAACTTCTGCTATGGAAGCATACAAAATGAAGAGCGGAACGAGCGTGTATATTGATACCATGCTATTTATTCGAAAGTTCATGAAACCGGTTTCATTTATAGGGTTATGAGTGAAGTGATTGAACACAGCTAGTGTCTTGAAGACATCAGGTTGGACACAAACTGTTCAAAACCCCACCTCTCTCTTCCCATGGTCTGGTGCAGTTTTGTTAAGTAGCATTCCCGTGTAAACCAACTTGGTCTTCAGACAGAGGCGCAATATATGCTACTAATTTATTCATATAAATAAGATCCTTTAACTGAGGACAGTAGTTACGTATTAAGTGAGTAATAATATTACGGCACAGATGAGGTCAACTTGCATCTTGGTAAAACGTTTGTAGCC
>CALYDF020000415.1:0-15137 GCA_944474145.2 Dicrocoelium dendriticum
GGGTGAGGCATGGCAATCAGTTGCTAGAGGCAGGGGCTGGCGAACAACTGCAACAACAAGTGCCAGCAGCGCAATTACCTACAGACATAGTGACCGACGCAGGTGAAGCGACAAATCCCCAAGATATATATATATATATATATATATATATATGTTGCATTCTTGATACTTCTTCACCGCAGTTGAGCTAAACCAACTTACACTTAAACTAGGTCATTTTAAGCTGTATAAATTTCATTCCGCTTTATTTGGTTCGTTCTGCCTCCCTGAATAATGTTCTATTAACTGGCCACATTGCTAACACTAATTGCGCTTATCTTCGATAATTTTGTTGCGTTTGTAGCATTTTAAGTAACTTGTGTACATTTCTTACTTATCACGGATTTGTTGCTAACCAACTTACTTCATATGGTAATTTAGCGAAGAGTTATGCCACCGTATCTGTATGCATTATTGGATTTATTTTATTTCAGCTTGTAGTTTAAAGTGAATGGCTGTTGTTTGATATCCCTGGTATGGTTGCGCTTGATGTGTATGTTGACAAGGTGCCTACCTGTCTATTACCCACTACATCGTTCATACTGGCTCCAGGAGACAGTTGGTCGTTGCTGGAGGGGACGGGGTGCACGGTTCTTGTGGCCGTGCTAGGCTCAAAGAGCGGTTCCATGCACTCAGTGTGGAGCGGACTACGGTCCAGCCACCGCCTTGTGTGCGCTTGATTCCCCAAATACAGTGTGCTTGTGTTTGCCTGTGAAGGAGTGTGGGCCGGCTCCGTTGATGAAACGTGGTTCCCATCCGCATACCTCCTGGTCTTATTCCTTCGGGTTTACACTGGATATGGGGTGTGTGGATGGAGCTGTGAGTGGTGCAGCGCAAGCCATCCATGGTCCCTCTGTAGGCGCAGGCGTCCTGTGGCTTGCCACAGTGACAGGCAAATCCGAAACCGGATGCCGCCAACCATATATATATATATATATATATATATATGTTGTAACGCTGCCCTTGTTTCTGTCTCTCTCTGCGCCACCAACCAGCCGGGGAAAACAAAACGCTGAGCCTGCTAGACCGAAGTATATTGGGCACAAAACATAGCTACTTTTATAGGTCACATGCGCTTACCATCCCTCTATCACTGAGGTGTGTCACACCGCTTGTTTAAACATATTCGACTCTGGTAGCGGCCATCGCTCTCTGACAGTAGGTAGGATCACGTCCGCAACATAGCAACCCGTGCGGCGACGACGGTCTGATTTCGTCAGCTTCCGGTTTGACCATGACAACGAGCTTCTCAGCCGCTCACGTGATCTGGCCGATCTCGCCCCGCTAGTATGCACCATCGTAGTCAGCTGTTTCGCCTCCGTAACTCCTCCTAATTGAAGCTGCTTCCCCACCACGCGTACTTGCGTCAATTCACCTTTTTTTTTTGACATAAATCAGTTACCTTGCTGGTTTTCTTCTCCTTCTGGCCGCTCTTCGATATATGTTGTCTGCGGGCCCTTGTGCTTTTCCGTGGTTCGGTCTCCGCTGATCTGCGTACCTGATCCACTTCTTGTTTCCAACCGTTAGTACGTAATTGACTCCACCATTTCTGCGTATCACCATTCCTCTTGACCACCTCTTCGGTCCTCGGAACTGTCACGCGTACCCCCTGTCACCAATTCTGCAATGACACACCCTGTCTGTCCGACTTTTCCCCGTATGACAACTGCAATGCTTTTCCTTCCTGATTAGCACAACGCTTTTTGCTCTGAATACTGGTTTAGTGGCTGGCTTGAGGTTCAGGGTAGCACTGGTGATTCTGCAGCATTCTGGACCAGGTTGGAGCATTGCTTCGTGGCGTCTATGCAACTGTGTAATCTGACTGCCATTGCTTTCTGTCGTCGCCCCCTTAAGTCTGAGGGCACGTCTGATTCTGAAATGGCAGTGTGGCAGAAGTTTTGCTCCTCCATATCTTCTGTATTTGCGACCACATTTGCAGCAGGAGTCAATTTGAGCAACTTCTGGCATTCTGAAACAATTTCTTGCGATGTCAATTTCAGTTCCAGTTCCCATTCTATTTGAATGTTTAATTTTTGTGATAGCACTGCCATCAACTGCCTCTGTGACTTTTCGAACTGCGTCTGCTGTTCCTACAAAAGTGCCTGCAATTGTTCAAAGCTGACTGCCATTTTGGGTTCGATTGAACTCTCGTCGCCACTGTTGTAACGCTGTGCCCGCTCTCGCCTGGTTGATTCACGCCTGTTGCTAAATCTGCGCCCTTACGCGTGCTCTGCTTGACGCCTTGGCAAACCCGACCGGAACGGAGACAGAAGAATACTCAGCAGACCAGAGTTGTATTAAGGCAAAGAACGGTCATATTTATATGTCACTATCACCAGGCGGATTTGGCTCTAAGCCCACGCTGCACACCTACCTGTCCGCTGCATCTGTCCAATTCACCGTGTTGCACGGGAACTCCAGTTTTCGTTCGCCTAGCCGGCGCATGCCAACGCACGTGATGTCTGACGCGCATACCTATGGAGTTGCGGCCGTTTTACCATCGACGTGCATCCCTGTCAGTCGTGGACGATTGTCTGATGTTTGGAGATCGAGTGGTAGTGCCAAGGAAATTGCAGAGGCAAAAGGGCAGCGTTACAACAATATATATATATATATATATATATATATATATATATATATATATATATATATATATATATAGGCGGGAGAGCCTATGGTGCGCTGAGGTTGGTGGTGGCTAGATCCTGACAGATGGTCTACCCACTGCTGCTACTGTCGCGCCTTAGTCTCATGTCCTGGGCGCCTCCACGTGGCGACCGCTGGGTGGGAGTTGAGTTTCGCCCTTCTCCCTGCTAAGATCCAGGACACCAATCCGTATGAGTCAGTGAACTGACCATGTGCTAGACCCGGTGCCTTCCGGGTGTATATTTAATCGAAGGCTTTGGCTGAGGACCCGAGTCGTTCTCCTCTCAGGATTGGGCGCCCTGGCAGTATCCTAGTCCATCCTCTTCGGAGGTTGGGAAGTGGTCGATGGCTCACTTCCCCTAAAACCTAGCCATGGGAGGCATGGGAGACAACAGGTCTACGGGTTTTAAGCCCACAGCTCGATTGGCGTAGAGCACGGTTGTCACGCATTGTCTCTGACGGTGGGAGGACACCTCCGGGTGTTCAATGGTTTGCTACTGCCCGGCTCAAGCCAGGCAGCCCCTGGTCAAACTGGTGCAAACCCGCCAAAAACCCACCTGCGTCTGGTCGTGGTCGCAGGTGCATATGATACTACGGTCGCAAAACATATATAAAACGTTCCAGAACGTCAACGTGTACGTGTGACGGCCGTCAAGCAGATCCCATCTGTCTCTGCAATCACATTCCCGAGCTGGATCTGCTCCCCACTGCCTTGTGGGTCAGGCTCTTGAGCCAAAGGCTCCGGGTGGAGTCCCTCAAGCAAACCTCCAAACCACCCACTGCCTTGTGGGTCAGGCTATTGAGCCAAAGTCTCCTGGTGGAGTCCCTCAAACGAATCTCCGAAGCACAACGACCACCTCGCTTGTGATTGCCCAACAATGCAATCGTATGCATGTTGGTAAAGCACTCAGCATCGGATGTTGGAACGTGCGCACACTACTGGACCGGAACTCGAGCGAGCGCCCCGAGCGACGCACTGCACTGGTCGCGATGGAGCTGGCGCGCTACAACATCGATATTGCGGCGCTCAGTGAAACCCGGTTCGCTGAGCAAGGTAAGTTGCATGAAGCAGGTGCTGGCTACACATTCTACTGGGTGGGCAACGCCACCTCAGCACCACATGAACATGGGGTCGGATTTGCAATATCCGATCGCCTGAATGGCCAGCTGGTGGGTGAACCAACTGGCATTAATGCGCGACTGATGTCTGTTCGCCTACGACTCGGAAGAGGTAAGTTTGCTACTTTTATAAGCAAGTGCGGTCCGACCATGTGTTATCCTGATGACACACGTGATCAGTTCTACACTCAGCTATCCTCCGTGATACGGTCTGTGCCAAGGAGCGACCGACTATTCCTGCTGGGTGATTTCAACGCGCGCGTTGGGCGTGATGCATTGGTGTGGACAGATGATACCGGTGCGCATGGCATTGGTTCAGCGAATGCGAACGGTGACAGGCTGCTCTCACTGTGTGCCACTCACGCCTGACGATCACGAACACTCGGTCTGCACTGAGTGCGAGTGAGACATCAACTTGGACGCACCCACGGAGTGGTCACGCTCACCTGCTCGACTATGTCATCGTTCGTCAGTGTGCTATGCGTGTAGTGCGCATGACACGTGTCCTGCGTGGAGCTGAGTGTAGCACTGATCACTAATTGGTGCGGACCAGACTGTACATATATTTTCGTAAATCTATGTATTGCACTCCCGCCGTGAATCGGCGTAAATTTAACATTCTCTCCCTCGGTACTGTGGCGAAACGTACTGAGCTGGAGAAGGCGATGGCTGCACGCCTGTGTGATGTGGACTGCATAGACACAGTGGGCGACCTGTGGCACCACATTCGCGATCAGGTTGTAGAGGGGCCGCTTCCAAGAATGCGTCGGGGGAGCTCTTCGGAGCTAGCTGAGAGCGGATCGAGAAGGACGGCTAGCGACGAGCCTGGGCCCGGAACTACGGAGCGGGAATATGTGGACAGCGCAATAAATCAGACATATACGCCGCTAGCGCAGCCCACAGGACCGAGGCCGAGCCGATTGACACAGCCCAGAACAAGCAAGTCGAGAGCTCTCGAACGACTCCTGGCCGATCCAAATCGGGTACAGAGAAGTGGGGATCGAGGCGAAAACAGGAAGGCGGATCTTCCAAATCAGAGCTCCCGAGGCGAAAGGACTGGCTCGTCTCTAACATCCGTACCTGTGTTGCGTTGTGGGACGGAAATCTAGTCGATATTCGATGGCGCGCGTGAGACCCGAATGTCTGCCCATTTTCGGTGTGCAATAAACGTCTACCCCCCTGTCGTGTCGTTTTCGCTACAAGGTAACAGCTGCTGCCGAGGAGTCCATCGGGTGCGCAAACTCTAAGCGGCCTGATTGGTTTGATGACGAGAAGGCGACGATCGGCGCATTGGTGTCGGAGAAGAATGCGGCGTTTGCTACACATGTTGCCGACCCCAGTGACTTGTGGAAGCAGAGTCAGTTTCGCAAACCTCGACGGCGACTGACCCGAGAGCTCCGTTGCAATAAAAATGTATGGTGGACGGAGAAGGCGAAGCAGATGGAATGCTATGCCGAGCGCCGCCAACACAAGGAATTGTTTGACTCCTTGAAGGCGATGTATGGACCGAGATTGGAGCCGCTGAGGACACTGATCGATGGTAGTTCAGGCGCTGCCTGCCCACAGACTGCAGACATAATGCAAATCTGACGAAAACACTTTGACTGTCTCTTGAACAACCGTTCAGAGATCGACTGGCCTACATTGAACGGCCTGAAGCAGCACGATGTGAAGGCGAATCTGGCGGACATGCCGACACTGGATGAGACTCAGAGAGCACTTGCTCAGCTGCGAAACGACAAGTGTGCCGGAGTTGACGGGATCCCGCCTGAAGTATTGAAACACGGTGGACCCGCGTTGTTGACTGCGCTGCACCACTTGGTGCAACGTGTGTGCATTGAGGAGGTGCCTGCTGAGCTGAAGGGTACCCTTGTGCTACCACTGTACAAGGGCAAAGGTAGCAAGCAATGTTGCACGTGCAGCAGCTGCTTTCGGAGCCCCCCGCTATTATTAGATTACTTGGCATCGTATTACAGCTCCGCGTCCTCAATCTTTAATGATATCAAGCTTCATCCTGATAGAGGGGTCCGGCAAGGAGATCCGCTTTCGCCTTTGCTCTTCATAATGTCTCTAGATGAAGTTTTACACGGAGTCGCCACTTCGCCTTGGATATCACCGGCTGGCCCGATTGAGTACCTCGCTTACACGGACGACGTGATCATCTTTGCTCAAGACCGCATTTCTCTGGGAGATCACCTTCAGTGATTCCATCAACGACTGCAGTGCGTCGGCCTCAACATCAACCATCTAAAATCTTTCTCGGTATATATAATTGTTGGTGGCGTTAGCAAACGAACCATACTGGATACGAATGCTTTGGACGGTGCTCCTATTTTTATTCCCTCCATTCAGCCCGATGAAAAGTTCAAGATGTTGGGCCTACCTTTTAACTGGAAGGGTAAGCTTCCTCTAACAGTAATCGACGATATTACTGTGCAACTTAACGAAGTTACCAAGGCACCGCTTAAACCACAACAACAACTTGAGATTCTGAGGAACCATCTGCTCCCCAAGCATGTTCTTCAGTTAGCTCTGTCAGTGGTTCACCGGAATACATTGAAGCGGTTGGATCGCATTGTCAGATCACACGTCAGAAAATGGCTGCGCTTGCCGTCAGACACCTCCATTGCATATCTTCACGCTCCCATTGCGAGCTTTGGTTTGGGTATTCCGTGTCTGTCAACGAGTATTCCCCTGCTACGGAAGGAGAGGCTGGAACGACACTTAGCCAACTGCCATCCAGTGACCAGTTGGGCGATCCGGGACCCTGCAGCCGCTGCCATCCATCGTCTAGCGCGCTCCACTGTTACCATCGGTAATCGCGTCGTCATGGATAAAAGCTCAGCTGCGGAAGCCTGGAGAGATGTTTTTTGCTTCAGTGGATGGCTCTCCCTTGCGAAATGTGGTCACGTCACCTTCCGATCACCACTGGCTGAGGGACCCCACCAGGATTCTTCCACGTCTTTTCATACGGGGTGTCCAACTACGGTGGGGGTGTTCTTTCTACCAAAACGCGACGGAGCAGAGGCAGATCTACAAATGACCCGGCTTCTCTCAACTGCCGCGGGAGCTGCGGACAAAAAGAGACTCTGTCACATGTTCTTCAGGCGTGCTGCCTCACGCATGATGTCAGCTGTAAACGTCACAATGAAATTGCCCAGCAGATTGCCAGACAATTGCGGCGCCGAAGCATTAACATTATTATAGAGCCGAGGATTCCGACAGCCACCTCCTTCATCAAGCCAGACCTGTTTGCGGTTAGAAATTTTACGGTTCACATTGTGGACGTGGCCATCTGTGACGCATACCGAATGGATTGTACTTATAAACTGAAAGTGGATAAATACGGATCAGGGGAGAATGTCGCAGCCATATCGCGATACATACGTGAACAGTTTCCTGAGACGACAAATGTTGTTCACCACCCCGTCGTTATCAATAATCGAGGGATGATATATTCCACCTCAGCCAAACATCTTACCGCACTCGGGATGACATCACTTGATATTTTTGACCTCTGTGTTTCTACTCTTCGTCTGACTCTGAAGGTCTCCGACACCTACATGTGTGGTGCATCATCACGCCCAACATAACATGCACCCAATCTCACACGGTGACAATTGACGCGGTTCCGACCACAGTTTGAAGTCTTTTTTGTATTTCAATCAGTGTTTCATATTCTGCCGGGGCATTCGTCCTCTCTTGGCATATTGCTGTACAGCTCATCCTTCGAGCCATGCATGCAAATGTCAAAAATAAATGTTAATGGCATCAGCTTGCTGAGTTGTGTGGGCAAGTTGATTGCCCGAATCCTTCTCAACCGCTTCGTCATTCAGGTTGTGGAACCGAACGTAACGGAAGAGCAATGCGGATTCCGTTCGGGTCGCAGCACTATAGATATGGTGTTTGCGGCTCGTCAGTTGCAAGAGAAGTGCAGAGAACGACACCAGCCATTGTACTCGCTTTTTGTTGATTTCACCAAGGCATTTGATACGGTGAACCGCGAGGCATTGTGGCTGGTGTTGGGTAAGGTTGGTTGCCCGCGTATGTTCGTAAGTTTAGTTGAATGTCTGCACAGTGTTATGCGAGCGAGGGTGCAGTTGAGTGGAGAGACCTCGGATGACTTTGCAGTTGTCACTGGTGTGAAGCAATGAACAATGATTTAACACGAGATAAAAGCAAGGGCTTGACATGTCCCGTAGGATGGTAGCGGTGAATATGATGCAATTAAAATATGTGTGGGTCATCTATCGAACGTCTGTCGAGATGAATACTTTGATAATTAACATCAGTGTGAAATGAAAAAGAAATATCGCGCGTAAACATTCAGAAAGACACTGGGGCGCAGTGATAGTTGAGGTAAGGAGTGAGAAAATAAAATATGGTCGCTCGCTTAGGTCCATTTGTGTCTTAGCTCCTGCCCTGTTTAATATATATCTTCATGCAATGTTGTCTTGTGCTTTTGATGCCGCTTGTGCTTACGATGTTCGTGTGGAGCACCGTACTGATGGTGGGTTGCTGAACATCCGTCGTTTCGGTGCGAGAACTCTAGTCTGTGAGACAACTATCCGTATGTTGCTGTTTGCTGACGACTGTGCGTTGTTTTCACACAGCGCGGATGAGTTGCAGCACAGGACTAGTGCTCTGGCTTCGACAGCGGCTAAATTCGGGTTCACCATCAACACAAGCAAAAGTGTCTGTCACCGGAGGTGCAATCTTCAATATTGCCGCGAATCAGCATTGTTGCTGAAATATTAGAAGCCACCTCCCGCTTTCGTTACCTTGGGAGTGTGATGTCGACTGATCAGCAGCTACACAGTGAGCTGCGTATCCGCGTGTCGAAGGCAGCAGCGGCATTCGGGAAGCTTGAGTACCGAGTGTGGAACAACCATCACCTTACGATTGGCACAAAGCTGATGGTGTACAAATCCATGGTGCTGTCCGTTCTTCTATACGGCAGTGAAACGTGGACGATGTACCGTCGGGATATGCGATATCTCGAACGATTCCATCAGCAGTGTCTGCGACGAATTTTGCGCATCAGTTGGGGCGACAGAGTTACAGACACGGAAGTTTTGCGCCGAAGTGGGATGTATGCAGTGGACTGCATACTTTTACTGAGACACCTGAGGTGGCTCGGTCATGTGAGCCGTATGGATTCGACACGGATACCGAAGCAGCTATTATATTGTCAACTGATCGTTGGGAAGCGGTATGAGAGGAAACCAAAGTTACGTTACCAAGACATGATTAAAGTGAGCCTTACACGTTCTAATCTTGATTGTAGATCATGGGAATCGAAGGCGGTTGATCGGCCTGCATGGCGCGATCTGATCACGAAGGCAGCTGCTGAAGTGCGGGAGAAAGCCCTCATGCATGCAGAGAAGAAGCGGCAAGTGCGGAAGCGGCAAGCACCGATGGGTTGTTCTCCATCGACATCAAGTGCATGGTGCTGTAGAACATGCGGTCGCGAGTGCCTGAGTCAGGCAGGCTTAGTGAGCCATGAGCGAGGCCACTCGGGACCACTATCGAAGCGACAACGGGTCCTGCAGAGAACGTAGGCAGAACCGGCGCAGCGTTTGTAGGTATGCTGCATTCCATTTATTAACCGCGTGCTTGCATGCTAAGTCTCTTTATTTCAGGTGGTGAGTTTTAAATTTTACCTAAATGATATTCTTTGTCATATAAATGTCTACCTGTACTCTATTCCATGGACTTGCACACTTCGCTTGAGCCAATTGTAGTGGATTTCCGTAGCATTTTTGTGTTCATGGCATTCCGTAAAGTATACTTTCTGACCTCGTTAACTTATCTAGGATTCTTTTGTAAAAAACTTATTTCATATGCTCATTAACTTGAGGTTTATGTCACCGTTTCCTTATGCATCAATCGAGTTATTTTCTTTGTCTCTCTCTCTCGCTCGCTCAAGTGATTGGCTGTTGTTTGATATATCCGGTGTGGCTGCGCTTGATGTGCATGTTGGCAAGGTGCCTACCTGCCTATTACCCACTACCTCGTCCATACTGACTCTACGAGACAGTTGGTCGTTGCTGGACGGGACGGGGTGCATGGCCATTGTGGCTGTGCTAGGATCAAAGAATGATTCCATGCACTCAGGGTGGAGCGGACTATGGTCCAGCCACCGTCTTGTGTGCGCTTGATACCCCAAATACAGTGTGCTTGTGTTTGCCTGTGAAGGAGTGTGGGCCGGCTCCGTTGATGAAACGTGGCTCCCATCCGCAAGCTTCCCGGTCTTATTCCTTCTGGTTTACACTGGATATGGGGTGTGTGGTTGGAGCTGTGGGTGGTGCAGCGCAAGCCACCCATGGTCCCTGTGTAGGCGCGGACGTCCTGTGGCTTTCCACAATGACAGGCATATCCGAAACCGGATGCCGCCAACGATATATATATATATATATATATATATATATATATATATATATATATATATATTTATGCATCCAAGGCTACAAACTGGAGAAATGTATGTGAATCAACCACCAGCTTATGAATGGAGTAAAGCCGATAGCATTCAATTTTATGGTGCTGCGCCACGGTGTCATTTTTGCAGTGGACTGGATACTTCTGCCATGTCACCTGTGGTGGCTGGGATATATCACCCAAATGGGTTTTGTAGGGACAAGTTGGCCAATGGAAACAAGCTGCTGGTAAAGCGAAGTTACGTTACCGGGACATGATCAAGGTAGGTTTAATACGAACTACTGTGAATTTCAGGTGTTGGGAATGGTAGTTGTTCGGCACGAATGACATAAGTTGATCAAGAGGGCAGTTGCACAGGTACAAGAGAAAGCACAGTTAGATGCGGAGGCGGAACGCCGGTCAGGAAAACCATAGGAGCTAATGGAGTCTATCTCATCGAATCAAGCTTCTGGTGTTGTAACACTTGCAGTCGCGAGTGTCTGCGGCAAGCGGGTCTCCTTATCCATCAGAGGGGCTACGCGAGCTCAGCGTCCAAAATACGACTAGCCATCTGATTATCTAAGCATACTCAGCGCAACGATTGGTATGTACGCTGTATCCGCTTCCATTCTTTGTACTAAATTAGAACCATAAGGCGGTTGATGTAATACTTGTGCTACATCATAGTTGGACTTGGTCAGCACATGTGACTGCATATTGTGATTCTTGCATTTCAGGTGTTGGATGTTGATTTAAATCCCCAACGCGGCTGCTGTTGATGTGCATGTTGACAAGGTGCCCACCTAACACCCGCCATCGTGAATACTGGTTTCAGGAGACTGGCAATCCTTGTTGAAAGGGACGAGGTGCACGGTCCTTGTGACTGTACTAGACTCAAAGAGTGGTATTGAGCGGGCTACGGTCCAGCTACCACATTGTGTACTTCTGGTACGCAGGATTCTCCAATTAGACTGACTTGAATACTGCTGCTGCGCATGTTAAAGGAGTGTGGGCTGGCTCCGTTGATGAAACGTGACCCCCTATCCACATACCACTTGTTACGCCAAGACGAAGGCAGAAATCACAGCTGCTTAGTAAGACGGTTATTCATGCAAACGACGCGTGCAACTATGCACCAAAAATGGAGAGCAAGGCATTCGAATTCACATGGACGCTGAAGCATGTCACCAACCATTGGCTATGGCAGACGGCCAATAGCTGTAGTACCCCCCCCCCCCCAGACACACACACGGACGAACGGACGCGGCGAGCACTCGTCACAGCGTAACACTGCTTCCTTCTTGGGTTTGAGCTGTCCAGCGTGAAATCGATCCCCTGGCTGGCGTTGTCGCGTAGAGCTACGTAGAGCCATTTGTGCGGTGATGCGGGATAAGATACGCTCTCATTTTTACACGCGACACGCCGTTTCTTTCTGAGGTCGACAGTCTCGGTAGCACGTAGTCTAGGTGGCGGCTGATATTTCTGACATCCACAGTTTCTGCTTCAGTGATTTGCCCGTTGGATGTTTTTACAGTAGCCGGTTGCCACGCGAAATCTGTAGGTAGATGGGATCAGATTCTTTTACGAATCTGTCTCTGCTACCTGTGTCCCAGCTTTCGTTTGCGTCAGTTTTGTTTTTCGAAATCCTCCAAACTAAGGGTACCATGCAGCAAATCCAACCGTGTACGCAACCGACGGCCGAACATTAATTCCGCGGGGCTTCCACTGCCATTGAAAGGAAGCCAGTCTTGTGTGTCCATTCACTCTTGACTGTGCATTGGGCATATTTCCCGCGCGTGCTTATCTCATCTAGCATGCTCTAAGTTTCTAGGAAACGCAATCTTTGAACTAGAGGAGGGGAGTCACTAAACTGACGATGCTCGTGTGTTGAGCCTTCTGTGCTTGGCTTAAGACCGCATAGGAAATCACATTTAAAGTGCACCAACAATGCTTTAGCCGTTGTCTCCTGACCTAACCGTTCGCCAATGGTTCGCACGCAGTGGGGCTTGCGCGGCGCTAATTTCTCGTACCTGAGAGCAATGTGAATGACGGGGATACGAACGAACTGGTGAGTGAGTTGCACTTAACAACCGGAATACACTCAGTTGATAATCATGATCATTATCGTACATGATAGCTAGAGGTGTTCCTCAGTCATTGTGCCGCAATACATAAGAAAAAACATGCAACAGAGGCACAGATGCTGAGTCACCAGTAACGGACGCATATCGTGTCGGAGAGCCAACAGTCAGTCAATGTGCCGCAAAAAAGCGTTGCATTATACCTAATACTTTAGCTCATGGTGGGATAGGGAGGCTAAGCCAGAGGGGGAGGGACAAAGAAACTCACAACACAAACGCCACTGAAGTCGGTTCCTAGCCATATCAACAAGCGTATCCAGCTAGACATGTCATTCAGGCCACAACGAGGGAGCCTAGAGGCTCCAACCGAGACCAACTTCAAAGTAAGCGACTTCATTCCTCCTGAGCCACTCATAGCTAAGCCACGCCTCCTCTTCTTCCATCCATACTCCCGGCGCGGAAACAATGAAAGTCGCGGCAGTCGGTGGGCTGGCATGCGCAACACGTGGCCCAGCCATCGGAGCCTTGTGCGTGATATAACGGTGCTGATTGCTTCAAGTCTTCTTCCTATACCATAAACAAGGTGTCGAATAAGCTCGTTACTCACCCGGTGTACCCACCAGATATGAGCCAAAGCGCGAAGGCGCCGGTAGTCGAACGTAACTAGCCTCTTTATGTCTGCTCGTCTAAGGGGGCCAGGTTTCACAACTGTGCAGTAGGGTCGAAAGTACGGCTGTATTGTACATTCTACATTTCAGGGAAAGATTGATTCCGCAACGGCACCATAGGTGGCGAAGGTTAGCAAAAGCGCATCGTGCTTTGGCTATACGGCTTGTGACCTCGTCTTCAATTCCAACGACGCTTATATAACTATTTAGGTATTTGAACTTTTGAATGACTTCTTGCTGATCCCTATCAAGGGTCAGCGAAAGAGGCGGTCCAGGTCAATCTTGGAGGAAAGCTTTTCACTCCGATGGTGTAAGGTAAAACCCGAAGCGTCTGACAAACAGTGCTAATCTGTCTAGTGCCGCTTGGCACGTCTGGGAGCTGTCACAGATTAGGGCAATATCGTCCGCATACTCCAAATCAAGAAGTCGTTCTCCTGGGAGCAGATCCACACCTTCTAAGTCGTGTCCTGTGAATGCAATCTCCATGACTTCGTCAATAGCGAAGTTGAAGAGGAAAGGTGACAGCAGGCATCCTTGTCTCACACCGCTGGAGATATTAAAGGGCGATGACAGCTTGCCGTAAGCCCTCACTCTGCCCGTGTAATGTGCGTGTAGTGCGCGGATAATATTTACATATTTCTCGGGTACACCTTTCCTGAGTAGACAGTCCCAAAGGGCACATCGATCCACTGAATCGAAGGCACCTTTGATGTCGAGGAACACGACAACAGTGGGCCGCCAATATATGTGACGGTGCTCCAACAACTGACGCAAAGTGAAGATGTGGTCGATGCAGCCACGACCTCGACGAAACCCGGCTTGCTCTTCACGAATCTGGCTTTCACGAGTGCCAGTCAGTCTGTGAAGGATGACAGAGTCAAACAATTTGGAGACAATGGAGATCAGACTAATTCCTCCATGATTGCCGCATTCCGATCGTGAACCTTTCTTGAAAATTGGGACTATGACGGAGCGGCTCCAGTCGGTTGGGACAGTTTCCTGCTCCCACAGTTTCACTAGTAATTCGTGTAAATCATCCACAAGAGCAGGTCCCCGAATTTGAAGAGGGCTGGAGAAGATCATCTGGTTCCGCGGCTTTGTTCAACTTCAACAGTCCGATCTCACATTCGACTTCTGAGCGAGAGGGCGGATCCAAATGGACAGTCCATGGAGCGGGTCGATCAGTGGTCGCTGAGAAATCTAAAAATTCCGACCGATTAAATTGCCTTTCAACGTGCTCAGCTCAATGCTCCAAGCGTTTTGAAAAGTTGTGGATAGCCTGTTTACTCTCGTCACGTATAGTTTCACTAACATCAGATCACCTGCAGCCCGTTTCCTGTATCAGACGGAATAACTTCGATGGTTATGAAGAGCATCGGTCACTTCCATCTCCGACACATGATGACACCACCAAGCCTCGCGTTCTCTCTTCAGGCTAGCACGGAGTTTTGCCCGGAGCCCTTTGCGGAGTCTCCTTGTGTTTGCCTCCAGCCGGAATGTGCCGGGCAACATCGATAATTTCCAGAGACTGCGAAGAGACCCAATGTACATGTTGGCTATTAGACTTACCACATGGAGATTTCCTGCTGCTAGTAAGGTCTGGTGAACATGCGAACAGTGACCTTCATTGCATCTGTGCGCTTGCTCAACCCGCAAGTCAGTGTACTTCGATACGCACTCAGAAAACCTGACTTCGCCACTTGGCTAGTGTCAATACGCTCACAGGGTCGTCATACGCGTCCGCCAAAACGCACCTGCAGATCAGCATATACAAGTGCATGGTCAGTGTCCACACATGTGCTCCAAATCAAGCGACAGTTTTGGACGCAGCGTCTCCAGCGATAACTGATCGCGATGTGCTCGATTTTGGTCCATGGCTGGCTCGAGGCAGGTGGGCGCCATGTCACCTCCGGCTGGTGATGTGTGAGAAGTTAGTGCTCGCAAGAAATAAGCGAGCATCTTCACACAAATGAAGTAACCGCTCACCGTTATCATTACGGGAGCCTACACCATGTTGGCCGCCCAGATGCAGTTCATCAGTGGACAATTTTCCAACTTGAGCGTTCAGATCCCCAGCCAGCACTACAGTGTCCGTGCTTCTTCTGTGGCGAAGGAGCTCGTTCAGTTGGCGATAGAAGTCGTCTTTACGTCATGCTACAGTTCA
>CALYDF020000416.1:0-15352 GCA_944474145.2 Dicrocoelium dendriticum
AATTTACTTATCTTTCATTGTACATTCCTTTCCTATTACAACCAATTCTTGTACATTAACCTTGTATACTTGTTTTGATTGATAAATAACACACTTTTTGAACCACGCGGGCAAACCGACGTGTTCTCTCTGTGTTCTTGTGCCACGGATTTTATGGCATTGTCGGTCACTACGTTCTAACCTCGAGCAATATTCATCTACACATCTCGTTCCGTCTCAACTGGTTCCACCATCGTCGTTTGTCATCCATCGGAGTGGCTGACGCAAGAGGACTAGGAAGTTTTATGTGGTTGGTCTTCTAACCCACATCGAAACCCTTCTGTGAGTCTTGTCATTTCTGATCATCATTTATTCATCTTTATTTCTCTTTGGGTCCGAGTCCACTACAGCTCTATCGAAAGCAGTATCCCGGTTGGTTAAGTAATACAAACGCGATAAGGCTGTGCGCATAGATTTGTGCACGAAGGCTGTGAAATTTGAAGGAACCGCTGAAACTGTGATCCTTAGCAAATAATTCCGTGCAAAATAGCTCAGAAATATGTCAAATTAGTGCAGTCCGTATGAGCGTTGGTTGTACTTGCCGTCGGAAGATGAAGAGCAGAGACACTATAAGAACGAAAGGTGCAAACTCGATGTCGCCTCAGGGTAGATCTGTCATCCAGTCAGCAACATTTCGGACACCCTAAAGTAGGATCTGAAACAAAGTGTGCATGAGATTTTATCAGACCTTTGCATTCTAATAACCACCGTTCACCACCGTCTACGACAATCCGTAAAGCACCTAAAGCTCAGACAACTTGTACTACATGAATCGACCAATGAGTAGCTGCTGAACCGCTGTGTCATTGCATCTTTATTGCTCACCTGGTGAAGGACTCGTGGATGGCTGAACGATGTCGTTACTGAATGCAGAATTGGCTGCTCCACGTCAACCACTGCATGAAGCGCGAGTATAAATTCCGAATGGTGAACTGCACGGTGAATTTTGCTACTGTCTGTCTGGTCACATCACCGCGGCGTCATCTATTGGGAACTACTACCTGTATATTCCACGGTGGTCGCCGATGTACGTTGCCAGAAACCGTAGAAGAGGATCGACGAACTCAGCAAAATGGGTCAAAGAGCAGCTCGAATCCGTCACCTGCATGACAATACTGTCCTCATATGGCAAAAGTGACGGGTCTCAAGATCGAACAGTTGGCTATAGAAGCTCTTTTGTATGCAGCATTTAGCCCGAACCTTGCTCCTACTGGCGACCACCAGTTCCACTCGCTGCATAATCACATCAAGGATAAGAAATCTTAGGACCGCGGTCACATCGAAACTTACTTTGCTCAATAGTCTGACAGCCAGCTCAGTTGGTTTTATGAGAGAGGGATTGTCATCCTTCTTCAGAGAAGAAAGTACGTGGTCATTAACAATGGACGTTACATTGATTAAATATTGTTGCTCGTCTGAAACAAATATTATTTGAAAATTTTTGACAAGCTTTTCATTTGATCTCGGGACAACCCAATAGAATCGTAAACCACAGGTCATCATGCCAACTCAGCACATCATTACAGTTAATGCTATAGGCTTCTTTTTTGATCCACGGCTACGCTGGGGGAAGAATGCTAACGAGAAACGATGTTATCTATCGCATGCATACTGACCACAGAGGCAAGCCGAAAATTTCCAGTGCAGTCCTCGGTGGTTGTATGGATAGTTTGCGAATGACAGAGCTTTCGAGTTACCTACCGCCGGTCGTTCAATAGGTTGACTTCTCTGTACCACCCTCGAATTACACAGTTGTCAGTCATAACCAATGAAGGTTACATAAGCCCCGAAGGCTTCACTTCCATGCTGCGTTACAATTCACTTGGGTGCAAGTCAGCAAAGTCTAGGTGAAGGCAGGAGCATGGATCTCGAGATGGTGGCCATGGGATCGCTTTTTATCTAGCTCGTAACTTGGCGGCTTGTTCGCGTTCAGAGCACATCTGTAAAGTGGTTGTACATCCTCCCCATATCAGGCCAGTGAACATAAACACTGTGATGGTCTAAATCTTACTGATGCCTGAATGACCAGAGCAAAATTAGGGAGAACAGCTAGACGGAGGGAGAATGGTACCACAACTCAGTCAAAGAACATAAGCAGGCATCAACAACAGATAATTATTTGCGGTGACAAAACAACTAGTGCAGTTCGCTATTCAAATGTGGCAACCCTGGCTCATGCACTATCTCACCACGCTCCATACTGCATAACGTAGGGCAACGAAGAGCCTCCCCTACCCACTCAGGCTAAAGACTCTCAAAATATACAGTGGATGTTATCGGCGTCTAAGGGGCGATCTCATAATGATGTACCTGATCCTGAGAAATCCCAACCAGCCATACCATTCCCTTCTGATACTCAGTCTAAATACCCCGCTAAGAGGTCACCGGTTTAAACTGTTCACGCAGCACAGCCGCCTGGAATGTCAGCGAAACTATTTCTTCCTTCGAGTGTCACAGCCTTGGAACACCCTCCCGGAACATGTATTTAAAGTACCCACCCTATCGCTTTTCAAAAAACGCCTTAACCATACTCTGTCACATCTACACTATGTGCTATAACCCATGACCATCAGATGCTGGCACTAATGCACGACAGCCAGTGGACAGTGCCATAACCCTACTCGCGAATGAGTCACTCCAAACCCCTTGCACACAATTTGATAAACACTACTACTGTAGAAACCGGATTTCTGTATCCCGTTGACGCAAGATAGATGCACACGAGTAAGCGTTGTCCTTGATATATTTTTTTCTTGCCTATTACATGATCAATAACCACTCCCCTTACGGATTTGTGTGCGTACATTACGATTTCAAACCCTTTATACGGCAGTGTAGTTAAATCTGTAATCGCCCGAACCGACGATTATATTATCCCTTGATCTATCTTCTCTCACTCTAAACACCCTACGGGACATGTCAAGCACCTGCTCTTTTACCCGTTATAAACCATTGTTCATTGTTCATTGTATAGCCGCGGATTGGTCAACGGTTGATGATTATACCTCGGCCCGCTGAGGGGGGTGTTGATAGCTTATCTTTGGATTGTTTTGCTTTAATGATTTTAATTTGCTTGTATTTAAACCGTTAGAAATAAATTACTGGTACTGCAAAATGAATACAAAGTGTTTAAACATATTAACTCAATGGAAGGTCAAACCAGTGAAAGGATTGTGCTTGTTTCTTTGCAACAAGATTGTTCCATCTGGGGGTACTAGAATACAATGACACCCGAATCGTGTTGCTTATGTCCTATTTATTCCGTTGTTTTGTTTTGGCTGCTGTCACTGCAGAAAACCTCGCTTCACACAGATAGGATGTCGGAAGTGGCTATGGTGATTTAAGTGCTGTGGTGGCAATCTGTAGGTAATCCGCCATGATTTTAATCCAGTATGTCGGCAGAGTTGTTGTCTCGAACGTATTTTTAAGGCAGCCGTCATTTGTTATATCCAGCAGTTGATCTACTTCTTGCACAGACGTGCTACATTCGCATGAATTGTTGACAAGTGGATCGCGGATCTATTCCTTACGACTTCATGGGCCTTTTGTGGTTGAAAATTAGCGCTCGAACTCTTTTACAAGTAAAGATAGGTGATCGTGTAACAACTGGGAGAATGAATGCTCAGGGTCAGTCTCGCCTAAGATCCTCGCTAAGGTTTGAAACATGTCCAAAATGCCTCTGTTCACGCGCCGTCCCTACAACTCCGGTTTGGCTTTAAATACAGCTACTTTGTTTGCCAGCTTGAAAACTGTCGTAATTTCCCCCTGAAAGGATGGATTGAGTTCATTGAGAAGGCTGTATGTGTCACACAGGTGCCCCATTCTGAGGCTGATGTTGCATTCTTGATGCTTCTTCACCGCAGTTGGGCTAAATCAACTTAAACTTAAACTAGGTCTGTTTAAGCTGGATAAATTTTATTCCACTTTATTTGGTTTGTTCTGCCTACCTGAATAATCCTCTCTTAACTGTCCAAATTCCTTACGCAAATTGCGCTTATCTTCGGTAACTTTGTCGCGTTTTTAGCATTTTTAGGTAACTTGTGGACATTTCTTACTTATCGCGAATTCATTGCTAACCAAGTTACTTCATATGCTAATTTAGAGAAGAGATATGTCACCGTATCTGTATGCATTATTAGATTTATTTTCTTTCAGCTTGTCGTTTAAAGTGAATGGCCGTTGCTTGATATCTCCGGTGTGGCTGCGCTTGATGTGCATGTTGACAAGGTGCCTACCTGTCTATTACCCACCACCTTGTTCATACTGGTTCCAGGAGACAGTTGGTCGTTGCTGGAGGGGACGGGGTGCACGGTCCTTGTGGCCTTGCTAGGCTCAAAGAGTGGTCCCATACACTCAGTGTGGAGCGGACTACGGTCCAGCCACCGCCTTGTGTGTGCTTGATTCCCCAAATACAGGGTGCTTGTGTTTGCCTGTGAAGGAGTGTGGGCCGGCTGCGTTGATGAAACGTAGCTCCGATCCGCCAGCCGCCCGGTCTTATTCCTTCGGTTTTACACTGGATATGGGGCGTGTGTGGTTGGAGCTGTGGGTGGTGCAGCGCAAGCCATCCATGGTCCCTCTGTAGGCGCAGGCGTCCTGTGGCTGGCCACAGTGATAGGCAAATCCGAAATCGGATGCCGCCAACCATGTGTCACACAGGTACTCCAGTTTTGTGACTCATACCTTGTCACTGAAATGTCTTGTCAGTAACGACTTCTTTTCTCAGAGAAATCTTTGTAAAGTCACTCATAATCCAACTACTGTGCTTAGCGATTTCCCTCTAGATAACCATCTTATTTAGGTGTACAAGGGAAGATATCTGTGCTCTGCCTCCACCCCTCACAAGGCTGCTCAAACAGGCGCAAGTTAGAGGCGTGTGTTTAGATATGGTTAATAACTTCAATGACACCAAGCAATACGCTGTTAAATTCCGGTGACATTTTTTGGCTTCTCAGCATCTCCTTATGAATGAGACAATGCGTAGATGCACTCTCATGTGCAGCCTCCTTAATCCGAGCAGGTAAATCTGTCAGTCATCCGGACATGGCAGCAGCTCCGTTTGTGAATACGCAGACACCAAAGGACCATTTTAGTTGTCCTACTATATAACCATCCAGTGACTTGAACAGTTCTGCTCCTGTGCTGTTGATTGGCAAAGGTAGAGCACATAAGAAATCCTCATGCACATCCTCCTGATGGACAAGTAGTATTGCGTTATTGTCGATATTTGTAGATTCGTCAACCTGGATTGCGTACCACAGTGCGTCAATTGTGTCGCAATGTCTTCGGCTATTTCCTCAATTTGCCTTAGTCACAGTTTTAACCGACAAAGACACATGTGCTAGCATTTTAACAGCAGCCTCTCCTAGAAGTTCACGGCAAATGTCTTAAGTGGAGAACAAGAACAATTCTTCCCCCATAGTGATTCACTTTTTACCCGTATCAAAACGGTTAACCAAATATATGATGGGCTCTGTACAATCTCCTTTATTGACGTGGTGACCCATAGCAATCTCTTCTGTCCTTCATGTTCCCGTTTGTTTTTCGAAATACTCCAGGGGTTTGTCTTTTAATCTAGGGTGCTCGGCGTTCAAATGGAGAAGCAGTTTTGATATTTTTCGTTGCCTCATTAGAAAGCCAGTCGCTGCAAACAATGCAGAGCGGGGTTAGTGCGTGAAAATCACTTGGCCAGATAAATCCATATTTCAACAAAGACTCATGGCATTGTCTGGTAAAAGTTTTTTGTTTTTTGATGTTATAGGCTATTCTGTCTCTTTGCTGGGCCTTTTCTTTCCCAAGGAAACTTTCTAACGAGGTCTGTTTCGTACTCATTTTTCAAATTTGTGGGTTAAAGTTGGATGCACAAGTGACCGAGATGTAACCTGGAAAATAAACACTGTTAATCTCAGATGGTAAATTTGGACGAAAAGAAGACAAAAATAAAACACAATATACACATAAACCAAGCACTGTTAAACATGAGCAAGTACAGGGAGAAGTGCGATACACACCTCTCTACCAAAGCTACAACACGGATGCCGCTTGCATGCGCTCAGCTCCCGGTTAACCTCTCGTCCTTGGAAAATTGCACAATCCCCAGAGTAATGCACCACAATAAATAAAATGGAACTATTTTAGTGTTTCTTGGGCGGCCCGGAGGTCGGGGAACACATGTGTAAAGGATATGGCACGTTAAGGAACCGGGTCGTGCGCGGTTGCAGTACCCGGAATCCCACGGAAGTCATATGAAAGTGGTCGATGAACGTCGTCCTCAAGGTGCACAGAAGCAATAACTGCGTCATCCTCAAGTGCACATTGGTTGCTAATAAGGCCAGCTAGCGCATCGGCTTGTCCGAAATCATCTGTGCACGATATAAAGTTTATATATATTGGGTGGTGAAGTCGCACCCAAAGAGCTTTGTTGCTCAAGAATGAAGACTTTTGGCAGAGTACAGTGGGATACGCTTTTCCGCTCCAGCTAGCGGAAGCAACAGTTTGTAGTCAGTGAGCCACGTGTTTTGGTGGCCAAACAGGAATATGTGGTATTTCTTGAAAATAAACTTTTTAACCAAGACCTATTTTTCAATTGTCAGTAATGTTTCTCAGCTGCTGTGGGTGTTTGTGAGATGTTTGCTATGGCCTTTCCAGAACCGTTTGGGAAAATATGGGAATTGAATGCTCCTAAGCTGTAATCAGTAACATCGGCTGCATCCATGATGGACATATTTAGACCTCAACATGTAAACAAAATGTCTGAGCTGAGCATCATTTTGGGTTTGGCAGTTTGCAGCTTCACATTCCACCAACCAGAAGCATTTTGCATCCTAGTGCAGGAGAATTTTCAGTGAAACCCAGATATTATGCATGGCTGGTAGGAACGCACGATAGTATCTGATCGTACCAAGGAAGGACCGTGGTGTGGAGACATCATTTGGAGCCGGCTTCTGCTGAATTGCTTGAATGTTTTCAGGATCCAGGTACCAACCGTCGGTGTTGATGATGAAACCAAGCTACTTACATTCTGAGAGAAAAAAAGCATCGCTTGGCTCAGAGACGGAAGTCAACATCCTAAAAGCTTTTGAGAATCGCAATGATGCGGTTATGCGGTTGTTCGGTTGACCTTTCCATTACGACAAATTTGTTCAGGTACGCCATTGTACCTGGTAGTAAAGAGCTCATAGTATCAGTCACTTGCTGGAAGATTACTGGGGCAAGTTTGATAACAACTGGGAGCCTGGTGTATTTAAACTGAAACTATTACACTTAACAACAGACTGATGCAATCGACAATAACTCGAGTAGCACCATCAAATCCGAAAGTATTTGCTGAGCTTTCAAACTACATGTTAACTGGTTGCCGCATACACCCAGGTCACTCCGACAAGAGGAAATAATCTCATAAATCCATCTCAATGTCTGGATCCAGTATTTTAGATAACCCACCAACAGTATTCCTACTCTAGATCGTGTATTCTCGATGTGGATTCCTTCGCTGATATACTCCTAGATAACACACTAAAGGGTTGTGATAATAACACAGTACTTTGCAACATGACTATTGAATCACCTAAAACTTCAACTACTATGTTGATACCCAAAAGCAACCTATATAAATTCGATTGAAATGCATTTAATGAACCTGTCAGTGCTATGAATTGGAACACGTGGTTCTTAACAAACAATTAAATGGTAGCCGTCCATGACTCTATCAAAAATATTGTATGTGTAGATTTATTAACACCAATTGTATTGAATAACACCTATACGTGCATCCTTCAACACCAGCTCCTCAACGAAACGACAACTAAACTGTGGAACGCTAAGCACTATCTCAGGCGCAACATGATTGATGCACTGCCGCAAATACATGTGACTATACAATGAAAATAACCGTAGAATGTCGGGCACTAAGAAAGCCCGTAAAAGTACCCACACTGATTAAGAGAAGAAATCTCTAACCCCCTCTAAAGCAAATTAAAACGCTGATGATTAAAGGTGGTTCATTTAAGCACAACAGCTCCTGTATATACGAGTTAAGCAATTCTCGCTTTACATCCTCCATCATCTTTGATGCTCAAAAGTCCCACGCCTCCAATCCCAAGAAGAAATAAGGAGCTACTCTGTCATATCCATGTGACTTTTAGAGCGACGCAGAACGCTGTCGTATCCATAAAACCGTCGACTCATCCGGCCCCAGAAAACATTCCCAGCTGTCATAAACCTAGGTAGAAATAGTAGCGCATGTTACCACTGCCTCTCATTTTTCTCTCTAAAGCGGTCAACTGTTGACTTGTGTTAGCCCCATGCATAGCTCATAGCCATGAAACGAGTGTGGATTTGCATGTCCTCTGAAAGTACTAGGCATTGCAGCCTCAGTAATACGCTGAAATCATGAGTTTAATGCAATGGTGGATTTATCACTGAGAAAAAAGCGCTACGCTTAATGGTTTCCTTAGGTAGTTAGTGAGATCCAAAATGAGTCCATCAAGAGAAAGGAGTAGCAATTTATTCGCCGTGATTTTTAGGCGAAGAGATAGTGCGGTTATTTTCCCCCTGTTCAATATAATTGGGCTAAGTCGTGTTATGCAAGTGCTGTAATGTATCGTCAAGCCTGATTTTAAATTCCGATAACGTAGGAATAGAAATGACAGGATGCGGAAGTACGTACCACGGTTGGGATATTCGCATGAAGAAAACATTCCGGTGGCATTCCAAACAGCGGTAGCATGTTTCTAACTTCAAACGGTAGCCTCTCAGTGATATATTGTGGATGATATCTAATAAAGCTTGGCATCGCTGAATGGGTTCCTTGAGGAGCTGATACAAAAATATGATACCAGCGGACAGTAGAGGATAGCGTCTGCTGAAAACTCTTGGAGTCTTTATTCCCAATTGATAAGGGAGGTGGAGCAATCTCATGACAACTTGTATCGCTCTGTGTTGTGGTTTCTCAAGTGCAGTGAGGTCACTTTTTGTCAAAGATTCCACACCTGGACAGCGTATTCCATAGGTGGCGTCACATAAGGGTTGAGCATTTGCGAATAAAGGTGGGACCAAAACGCCCCAATGCCCTCTGCGGTAGACCTAAATGTTGGTTGACTTTTTCTCTGCTTTCTCAAACTGTCTTGCGCATATGAGATCGTCATGTCCGAGTACTCCAAGGTCGCTTTCATGAGATGCGCATTGCAAGACGTGTTCTCCCAGTCGATATTCGTAGGTACTCTGGTCGAGCATGTTCCTTAGTTTACATACGACTGGATTAAACTCAAAAATATTGAGTTCAGCTTGCAGTGCTGTGGCCGTGTACTTGCTTAAGTGCCCGCCAGACCTTGAGGTTATCCGCAAAGAGTAAGAAGTTTGACGTCAACACTGCCGCGAGGTCGTTTGTGAACACTAGGAATAGTCGTGGCCTTAGTACCGAGCCATGACGGACGCCACAGTGAACTTCTATCGGGCCAGGCAGAGCGTTGCGAACTCGCATTTCCAGGCGTCGTTAGATTAGGAATAAATGAATCTAGCTCAGGACAGAGTTATCGATCCCATAGCTCTTAAGCTTGTAAAGAAGAATGCGCTGGTCGAGACGATCATAAGCTTTAGAGAAATCAATTTAAAACGGCGTCCACTCCTTCCCCAGCATCGACCGATTCTGTTCAGCTAGCACGAGCGGACAGAAGTTTCCGTCGTACATGAGCAGTTTTGGTGGAATCCAGCCAGCTTCTGCACGAGGAGTTGCCCCCCCCCCTTTTCTAAATAGCTCACAAGTGCATCTGCAACGACAATTTCCATGAATTTAGCAAACACAGGAAGAAGAGGGGTGGGCAGTAGTTTGCCAGCATTGCACCATTGCCCCTATTAAATGGAAGTGCTTCCACACGGTTGGGACCTGCATCTCGTTTGGACAGCAATTAAAAAACCGAGATAGCGGTTCAGTCAAACTACTGGCACCTATCTTGAAGGACTTAGGTCGTATGTTACCAGGACCAGATAAACAGTACTCGCCTAGTGACCTCATTTGATTCAACGCATTCACGGCAATGAAAAGAAAAGAATCAGCAGTAAGCCGGTCCGTAATATCGACCCTTCGCTGTCGTGCAACCGCCACTGGTCATACGTAAGCTAAAAATACTGTGAGCTTCGTCCTGCTCATACACAGGCTCGAACCCGCGACATCAGATTATGAGACAAGCTCGCTACCTTTAGGCTACAGGCTGGCAGTGAAAGAGATGTGGCTAAAGCCTGATTGTAATGTTGTCCGTTTAAGGATGGAATGAAATCGTGATGAGTTTTGGAAAGTACTGGTAAATTGATATCTAAGAGAATTATCGACTACTTTGGCAGTTTGTGCTCGCCCACAAGGTGTTTAAAAGTGGAATTTCACAATGTACTTTGCGAAGTTTGTTGACATGTCCGTGAAGTAGCTTAGGATTAGAGCACCAGTGCTTTGCCAAATCCTGTTGGTGTTTCAATTTGTCTTCGCGGACACAATGGTTATGTGGACATTCCAGTTTCTGGCATTTTGATCATGTTTGCATGTTTTTCAAAGTGGATTTCTCAGGGTCATTCTTTTTGGCGTCTTCCTCATCAATGAGGGTTTTATGTTTTTGAACTAATGAAGGCCAGAAACTCTAGCACGTACAGGTTGTAACGTTTCACAGGCCGAGCCAGAACAGTTTTCAGTGCAGAAGCTACACCATTGTTCATTTCTAGAGTGGACATGGGAGGACGGTATACGAGGGCAACTAAACATGTGTCACCCCGTCTTATTTGTAGGCAATACCAAAGTGAGTACACAACTTGAAGCTCTGGGTTGTCATCGACTTTGGAACGCAGATCACTGCGATAGTTCGAAATTACACCGTCTTCCCTACTAGGTCGATCTATACGCAGTACTGACATATCTGGTAGAGCCACCTTCATATTAGCCAAGACTTAGTTATCAGTATCAGATCCATAGTCATCATAAAAAGCAGGTCTAATACAGTGGTTCACAACCTGGTGCTAATTACCCCCAAAGGGGTAACATAGAATTTTACGGGAAGTATAAGTAAGAGGATTGGGTCACTAAGCTGGCACCAAAAAATTAATAACAAAATCCCATGTATTAAAACATGTAACTACAAACCTAGTCACTATTGAGTAACCATCAGTGCCCAATCTTTGAGGAAGGGTCAGTGCATTAGAGAAATTTTGGTCACGCATTTTATTGTATAGAATACGAACACAAGCCGACAAAGCAGCGCTGCTAAGTGGCGCCTCTATCGGCTCTCTCATCGATCGTTGTTCTGTTGAGTCGGGCAGTCGTTCGCCGAGTAGAAATACGGTGTTGTGTGAACATCAAGGTTGGAGCATGGGTCAGCCCACTAGGGAAAGGAGCGAGCGCATATTTACATGGTACAGTCAAACCTGTCTAAGGTGACCACTCATGGGACCGGTAAAACTGGTCGCCTTGAATAGGTGGTCGCCGTAGACAGGTTCGTGTACAGTGACGTTACCCATAAGAGAAAACGTTGCGAATGCTTTTGGTTGGTCGCCATAACAGATCGGAGTGTAGCAGGGGCAAAAACAGCTGATTATTATTCAGAACATTTTGATACGGAGTGCTGGTGGGCAGCTCTCAGTGGAAGGGATCGTTTGAAACAACTAAATAGCCACTGAAATCTGTTCATATTTGATAAGGTATCACACACCAAAGCAAGGAAGCGAATGTACTTTGAGAACAATTTACGATGTGCACTAGCCGAAACCGCACCAAATATATCAGAAATTGTTAGAAATGTGCAATACCAACAGGCTGATTAACTCACACCACTACTTGAGAATTTAAAAATTTCTTAAAAATATGCACTTTCTTTGGTTGACTAACTAAAAATAGTAAACATTCACCGTAATTTGAAGTCAACAATGCGATAGTTAATAGTTAGTTGGCTATTTAAACTAAAAATGTTTTGGGGCTAACTGTTTATAGTGAACCCGATTTGTGCGTAGCAGCCTCATAAATGTTGAGAACCACTGATCTAATAAAATATTTGCTCTTATTAGCCAAGGGAAAATGTTTCTCCCACCCACTAACGGTGAAGAAGGTTTGCGAACTCAGCAAGCTATGCATTTGTTGCTGATTTGGACCGACAGATATGGGGTAAGTTGAAATCTCCACCAACAACTTTATTAAGGGAACTGAGTTCGGGTATGCAATTAAACACTACAAGCAACTGCTTCTTATCTCTGAGACTGACTCCAGGTGGGTCACTTAGTACCGAAGGACAAGAATAACCAAGCAAAGTCAGTAGGAGGCAGATAAGTGAAGTACGCATTCAGAGAAAAGGTGGTTTTGGGAGTAGAAAATAATGCAATCACCTCCTCTCTCATGTTTTCGATTACTTAAATAAATAAATAAATAGTTTATTCTCGAATTTGTCGAGACACACCAAGTAAGGCATGATCAATAATAAGTATGTAACCATGTATGGAAAGCTGATGTCTAAGTTTCTATATTTTCTTGATTAAAATCAGATCAGGTTTATTCAGGTATCTGAACGATGGAAGTACATGAAGCTTAGTCATCAGAGAATGGATAACAAGCATAATCAGTATTAGAGAGCTATGATGCTGATCAGCATTGCAGCCAGTTTTTTCGCTTAAACTCACATTAATTTTAGAGCCTTCGGCAACAATTCCCTTTCCATGAAACTCACTAATGCCATAGGGATTACAAGGCGTAATGGGTTGGGAATACAAAATAACGCCATTATGCTTCGGGATGATCAAGTTTAGATCGATAACTTAACATTACCGAATGGCTCGCAAACCACATTGTAAGAGGAGGAGGAAGAGAGTGGGGAGAGGGACCTAAGTATGTAAATTGCGTTTCAGCTAAGCTATGTGGGCGTTCGCCAGGAGAAGAGCTTAACTGCGTCACTCGAACGATGGGGAATCTCAACTTGCCACTCTGTTGTGGATAAGTGTTACTTAGTACTGTATCGAAACGGTTCCTCTTGCGTTACAGTGTTTAGAGTTCTACAGTTTAGTTGTCGTTTCGTTGAGGAGTTTGAGTTGAAAAAACACGTATAGGTGTTATTCCATACAACTGGTGCTAATAAATCTACACATACAATATTTTTGATAGAGTCATGGACGGCTACCATTTAAGTGTGGGTTAAGAACCACGTGTGCCAATCCATAAAACTGACAAGTTCATTAAATGCATCCCAATTGAATTTATATAGGTTGCGATTGGGTATCAACATTGTAGTTGAAGTTTTAGGTGATTCAATAGTCATGTTGCAAAGTACCGTGTTATCTAGGAGTATATCAGCGAAGGAATCCACATCGAGAATACACGATCTAGAGTAGGAATACTGTTGGTGGGTTATCTAAAATACTGGATCCAGACATTGAGATGGATTTATGAGATTATTTCCTCTTGTCGGAGTGACCTGGGTGCATGCGGCAACCAGTTAACATGTAGTTTGAAAGCTCAGCAAATACTTTCGGATTTGTTGGTCTTATTCGAGCTAGTGGTGCGTGCATTAACTTATTGTTGAGATTCATAGTGGATGACTCGGGACGACTGATAGACATAACCCAATGGAAGATCAGTGGACCATGTCCACAGCTATGATGTATTTTCTGGGTCACATGCAAGAACTCCAGGTGACAGCGGATTTATTTATTTCACGGCCTCATCAACCATATGAATCAGCTCTGACCAAAAAAGGTTCTACTCAGCTCCGAAATGTCTCCTGGAGGTTGCGTGGTGAGCTGCTTCTGTCTATCCATAGTGCGCATAGATTTGTAGTTTCCGAGTGTTGTTTTTCTTTCGGAGTGTTGATATGGCCCACTGTCAGGCTGTTACCCATTACCTTTCTGACACATTTTCGTTACTGGTATCTGAAGCAGAAGCGCCTTCCTTTAGCTCACGACTAACTGACCGGAGCCTGAGGAAAAGGAACTGCAGCAATGCGGCTACGAACGTATATAACACAGTCACCAGCAGGTTCGTCTGAACGATCTTTGAGTAACATCTTGTTGCCTAACAGTTTAAGCTCAGGAGCATACATTCATGATGTTCACACGTTCCATTGATCAAAACAAAGTCAAGGTTTTTCAAATGCACAATTCTTGAAAGCAAATGCTATCAAAGCTGATTTACTACTAGTTAAGAGAGAGTAGTCGAACTTCTCGAAGTTTTAGTACACTGAACAATGAACAATGATTTATCACGGGATAAGAGCAAGTGCTTGACACGTCCCGTAGGATGGTAGCGGTGAATATGATGCAATTAAAATATGTCTGGGTCATCTATCGAACGTCTGCCGAGATGAATACTTTGATAATTAACATCAGTGTAAAATGAAAAAGAAATATCGCGCGTAAACCTTCAGAAAGACACTGGGGCGCAGTGATAGTTGAGGTAAGCAGTGAGAAAATAAAATATGGTCGCTCACTTAGGTCCATTTGATACATTAGTCCTGTTGAAAACATGCTTGGCGTAATCCACAACAGAGGAGCTTAGGTAACAAAATGTTGGGAGCTGAGAGCAACATCTAATCGTTTTTTGAAAACATCCAAGGTAGGAGAGGATACTACTGAGTCTGGGAGTGCGTTCCATGGTTTGCAAACCCGAAGAGAAAAGTAATTCCGTCGACACTCTAGACGGCTATATTGTTCCTGCAACTTTAAGCAGTTACCCCTGAGCTGCGTGTTGTGGCTAAGTTTCAGCAAATGGCGGCATACGAACGCTGGCTCATGACGTAATGCCTAAATTGTAAACACGTATTCTAGACCATACCGAGGGTTTGATAAGTCTTTCGATTCTGCTCAGTCGCTCGTAGATCAGCCGCGCAGGTCAGGGTGAGATTGGAACGCACTAATTTGCCGACCCACCAATGGCATGTAAGTCTACTGTATTTACTCACCCGCGCATGTCTGGGGGTGTGAATACGTGAGGACGCATAGCGGTGCATGTTAACACCATTCGGAAACTGAAGCACCGTATCCCTTACTACTCACGGCAGCCGGTGTGGCACGGAGTACTGAAGAAACAGCCAGTTCTACTGATTCAATATGCCCCTAACTTCCAACGAGACGTCCGCCACAGTTACCTACCCGCATCCAGCGCCCCGATTTCAGCACTTAATAACATCGCTTTTACTGCCACAATTGTGTTGAAGAAACTGCTCTCACTGCACACCCACAGTTCTCACGGCATCGTTGACATGCATCCGACGGCTCTGTAGATAGCAATAACAAAGTTGGTCGAGCCATTAGCTCACCACTTCCACACGCGCTTGAATAAGCAAACTCACAGTCTGTGTGT
>CALYDF020000417.1:0-15374 GCA_944474145.2 Dicrocoelium dendriticum
CTGGCCCGCTGCAACAGTAGTATTTCGTGCATTTTACATGCTCTTATACGTCACGGATCTCACACTTGATATGGGTGTTTCGATCAAATAAAGATGGAGATATATCCACTGTTGGCAGCTTATTAACCACCGTTTGGGAGGTGCAGTATTACTGACTACCTAGTTAACTGGTGTGGACAAGCTCAGTTTATATGCAGTTATCTGCCGAAACTGCTAAGCTTGTGCCTTGATTTCCTTTGGTATTCCGGCATTTTAAAATGCTGAGTGATTTACGGATTTCATCTTGGATAAACAGGGCGCGTATTTCGTCAGCCACCTGTTTAGTTTGAGGTCAGCAGCAGAGGCATGTTCAACTTTTAGTTTTAAACCAAGAAGATGTATTTGGTTGTACGTTATGCGTTTATCAAAGATTTGAACATCATTATTGTTTTACGGAACGTATGCTTTTTTCTTATGATAAAAGCGTCGTGGCACATTGGGAGTGAGTTTATAATATATATATTATGTATACATATGGATACATATATATATTAGAATTTTGTACGGTAAATCCGATGTGGATTGTGTCTTCAATAATGTAAGGCTGTCACACTAAGCAGATTTCATTAATTTGTCAAACAATGTGATACATGGCGTAAACGTCAAACGGTTGGAGTTAGGGACGCGTACTCAGGCACGGTGGTTTGGCGGACTTTATTTGTGCAATAGCTGGAACGATGTGGGTCTGGCACTCTATTCTATTCACCTGTATTTTCAGCCAATATTCCAATATCGAAACCATGTTTACGCAGGAGCCATGCACGCAAACTTATCTATTTGCTTTCAGTGAAAAGGAAATTTGGATAAGGTTGGGGCAAAGATGGTCGCATTCGGATTGCAGAAGATACAGCAGTAACCGTATGGTTCTTGGTAAATTGTTTAATATTCTCATTGTAAGGCAACCGAATGAGAGCAATGTAAGCTTATTGTGGAGCAGTTAGTGTAGTCTTGCAAATAAAGTTAAAAATAGCGTCTTGACTTTTGAAGTGATGAATTTGTATACTTGAAATTGTTAGTTTTGGTTTTTGAAATTGTTTTGCATAGTTTTCACAAAAGCAGTTAGATATTGTTTTGAACCATTTTCAGAGGGAATAGAGCCTACAGGGAAGAATGGAATGCTGCGAAATAGGACTCCATTAGCAGCGATTACTCGTGGAAAACTTAGGAAATGTTAGAGCTCCCGTTTTGTGTTCATAACGCGACGAAACACAAGCGCATGTTAATAATAGTAAAAGGTAACTATATATCGTGATAGAGTTAAACACAAATCATGTGGCTAAACTGATCACATTTTTCAATTGCAGCTAATATCAGTTTTATTTAAAGTAGTTCATTAGAAAATCGGTGTAGAGTCTATACATTAGTGGTTAAAACATTTTGGGCAGCAAATGTTTGTAAGAAGGGATATCGAAAGAGGTTAATACTGACTTTGTGGTTCGTGCGCTGATCTTCATCACAAAAAGATATTTAGTGTACGTATAACTAATTGTTTTCCTAAATAAAAATGATGTGATTAAGGTGTATTGACTTAGAATCAGCTAATGTTTTATTTATGATAATGAACTCGACCCATCCTCATCCATCCTGTTCTACTCAAGTCTATATTAGATACCTCTAAGTTGTTTACTTTTAGTTGTCTCTTTGCAAATGTGATTATAACCCTTTTGAGTCACAAGTTTCAAAGACTGTGGTAACATATTTCACGCAGCCTCATAATTCTGGAGCAAAATATTTGCTGTTAAGCAAGTTAGAGCTTTTTCGATGTGCACCGTTTTATGTGTATTCCTTGTAGTGCAGCTGAGTGAAGATTGAAGTACTATTTTGATATATGAGATAAATAAGTTTTTGTGGACCATAACAAACATTAAGTTTAAGTCAGGTTTCAGTCTTTTTAATCAGTGGTGTATAATGTTTCTCTCACAGTAGCCATTATAGTAATTAATGTAGACATTGTTTCTTCATATATACTTAGTAGAGGAGCGCTGTACATTAACTAATGCAATTCTGCTTATTATGCTCAGGTTGGATATATTAATTGGCAATATATTCATAAAGGGAGGACACTGATTACTTACCGGAAGAATTTTGATTCGTTCAGAGCGAAAGATACCAGTAGTAGCTCTTAGTTTGCAGGTTATTTTAAATGCAACCAACATCTTTTTGGAGAAATTGAAGGAACTGAAATAGTGCAAAATGCCATCATGATTTGCGACACAGATGGACAGGGTTTCAACTTATAGAAGCAACAAATCTTGATGGAACACCGTGTCAATCGCACACGCGTTTGCATTACTCAGGAACTGATTTAATTTTCTTGGTGCTACATTAAGTTTCCAGCTCCTGCAGATCCACTTGCATGTTGACAAAGAAGTAATTGACATGTTTTCAATCGAATTTACAGAACCTACTAAGGTAATCGGGGAATATGTAGGGTTTACCATGTTTGATGGCGACGAATACGCCGATAATTAACATTTAGAACAAAAAAAGGACATTAACGTTCATTAGATGACGGCGGAATTAACTTGTTTCTATTAAGAATTATCAATTAGTATTTTACTAGGAAGATAATTAATAATGTGAAACGCCGGTTAAAGAAAATGATTACACCTCGCGTGCGATACACGATTGAATGATCACTTAATGTTAGTAATAAGATACCTAGAGATCTACCAAGTTACATGAATGAGTGACAAGGTTTAGAACTTGGTAGAGAATGAAGATTTTTACGTGTTAAGTAGCACTTCTTTACAAGCGCCCTAAATTGATTTTTGTCGATACAATTACTAACGTCCAAATTCAGTTAGTACTATAAAGTCAAAGTATTAGACTTATCGATTAAATGGGTAGCCCGGCATTCCTCCTAGTTTCAAAGCCTCAATAAGTCAGAGAAAATGCAAGATATGTCCATGCAGTAGGACAGAGAGACCCAGATAATTGATAAAATAAAGTTGGCTATGTGTTTCGTCCAACCTACTTTAACATATGAATAGTATGTGTGCGGAAACTACCGATAAGTGAACAGCGTTATACTGTGTTACAGTCGAATGGAAAAAAAATTCTTCTGGTACTTTACGCTTCGGAAATCTTCAGATAATCTTACCAAATAAAATCTCGGGCTTGTGATACTGCAGATTTGCAGTACAAGTGACACAAATAATTTTTGGACTGAATAAAATCAAGTACGTCATTGTCAAATCGCATCATCATCGGTAATTCCTTCTACGGTATGTTCCTAAAATTGTCAATCTGGGTTTGTAGAGTGCGTTTTTAAATGTGGAAGATAGAATCCAGCATTTGCGTTTACTTCAGTGTAGTTTAGTCGTTTTTATGTCATCGGCGCCAGGCTGAAATTTCGCATTCGACATGGGAGACATCAAACGCACCCAGTATTTGTCGTAAACTAGATATGTACATGGGTGGAAAAATATGTTCTCGGCCCGAACTGGAACGAAATTCTCTGTAAGAGAACAAATAAAGCTTTTTATTTCTGTTATATTTTGGAAGCGCAAGCGGAAATTCACAAATATATACTTTTATTTTTCGTCGAATATGATCCGTTGAACTGATGTTCATGCTCCATTTTTGAAAATTGACAAAATTAGAGGCTGAACTGAGATCATTTATTGGCGAAAAGGAGCATGACGCCGAAGTAAATCCGTTCTGCTATGGTTGAGACAATTGGTGAAAATTCTCTTTATATTGCATTGTTAAGAATTGTACTGCAGAACTAAAGAGCGCCAGGGAGCGCATTGCATTTGGCACACTGTCTGGTAGCAAAGCGTCTGATAATCACAAGAAACCAATTCACCGAACGATGGTAAATTGTATGTGGTTTTCTGTTTCCTAGGAAGTTACAGTTTTGTGCACTAATTTTAGCACAGTACATGTTATTTTAAATAATATTAAAAGGGGCAGAGTGCCATGAATTTTGATAACCGTTTAGAACTTGAACAGGCTGGATACCTTAAAAAATTTAACCCATTGCAAAGCAACTAGCACAAATTTTCTTTAAAATCTTTATAGCCTAGGATGGGAGTTGAGTTTATCACATTGTAGCGGTGTCATAGATCCAAGAAAATAAATGGTAACATATTGGTTCCCCCTAAAATATTCCGTCAAGTGGCGACGACATAAAATATTATAGTCTGTGTCGACTGGGACAGTGAATGTTTACCCACAGACTTCTTGCTTTGGGGCCACGTCATGACATGTGAATGGTAAGCTTTATCAAAATGCAAACTGAAGCAATAAATCAAAGAAAAACGGTAAGAAATGCCCTCAAGCGAAAGTACTTTCATGACAACGCACCTATTCTTATTTCGCAAGGACCGTGTCTTAAAAGACGTTTGAAGATTTTAAATGTTCCGACAACCCGGTTTTTCGACAGGCCTGACCCCACCGGCGTGTTATCTGTTCCGCAAACATAAACGTCACTTTGGGCGCTACAAACCTGCGTATTCTGATAAATTGACCGATGCTGTATTGCAATTTTTAAAGAGACCGTTTTTGGACTTCTTATAAAAAGGGACAGCAATGTTTGAATACCACTGGACTACATACAATCAGGTTATGGAAATGTACGTTATAAATATGGCTTTGAATGATGGCCTCTTTCCGTGTTGGGCCTAATACGTTTTGATCCACCCAGGTGTAATTATCATAATAACAGTATAAACAAAGTAACTTGTTGGTTAACAATTTCTCATGCATTTTTGTGTGGCAGGCGACTACCGAAGTCATTATGAACCAGCACGACTAATTCGTTTTTCATGGAAGATTGCCTCAGTAATTGCGTTCCGAGCTTGTAGGCCTTGACACTCTAATGTTGCATGGAGAGCAACTTACATTTACTAACGCTGAATGTCAGCAGCTTTTGGGTGGATCGCTGGTGTCTATTGTTTACGTTACACTTAAGCAATTATGTTAGGCATCTACTTAAAACCTGCGCTGTATCGTGATGTCGTCAACAAAAAGTAAGAAACTTGAAGCGATAACCTGTGCAAGGTCATGAATAAACATTAAAAAATATCTGAGGAAAATCACAACCAACTTTTATTGGACTGTTCAATTGCCTTCAAACTTTGAAAACGGATGGTCAAGAACAAATCGATTTGCAGATCTAGCCCGAGAAATGGTAACCGATCTTCCAATACTAAAGGTTGGAATGTAGCATTCGGTGATTTAGCTAATCAACGCCTTCAAAAAACACAAATATTACAAGTCAACATTCTCTCTAGCGTCAACTGACTTGGTCCAACTAATGCGTGCTAGTAATAAATTTATTGTGCATGAGCGCTGTCGGAGGGAATCGTACATTTCAGATGCAGTAACGTTGCCACTTTCCAGACATCACCCCAACGCATCGTCAGATATTGCTTCCATGAACTTGTGTATAGGTGGAATATATAAAAATACCCAGTGTGAAAAATATTATCGTTGGAACATCAGTAGTACGGACGGCAGAAATTTCCTGCCTCACTTACGAAAGTCATTACCTTTTTATAAAGCCGTTTGTGATGAGATTTTAAGGTCTTTGTGATATCCCTTGACGTGCAGATTTGCATACTCTGAGAACTTGAGTGCAGTATTCTTGTTTGGTTTCGCAGATTTCCTATTATCAAGTCTTATAAAAGATATATACTCTAACTATATTGCGTTGCGTACTGCCAGCCATTAGCAAGTCCTCCTTCTTGGGAAATATATTGTTTTAGGCCCATTGCAAAACCCTGACTATGAGGCTCCCGTAAGCATTTGTTAGAATTAGCTGACGAATTCCTCTCAGTGAATTGGGAGAGGTTAATTTTGCGAGTAAAACTAAGTCTTGGCACCGACGAACTTTGTTGAGCGGTCGTCGCGTGTTTTCATTTCGATGTTTCGCATGGTATATAAATTAGGTATTAATGACTGCATGATCTCAATAACCCAAATAAGAGTATACCACCAAAATAGCACTTAGATGTCTGTGTGTCACTGAACCCAGCATCCAGCACTGATTGTCTTTTACCTGTGTTGAAACATGTAGACAAAATGAGGTTGTTGGATAGCAGTACACTAGTACCGAGCTCTCGTAGATAGACTTTGAACTGTGTCCTGACCGTAGGGGGGTTTCCAAGCAATGTAATTTGAAAGCACCCACGATAATTACATAAAGTATGTTTCCCTATTTGAGTGCATCCGAAGGCAGTATCAAGGAAAAAGTCCATTTCGGATGTGGCGTTTGAAGTGCGGTAAACCAAGGCAGTTAGACAAGTTTCTCTGTTTTATAACTGTAGGCTAGCACCGTTGTTCATCTGAGAACTGCGAGTTTGAATCCGCCACAGTCTGTCACCTGAGTCGCTTTATTACTACAGAATTACCACCTCTTTGTTAGTCTGTCATTTTGAATGATTACATGTCAAGTAGCGGGAGTTCAGCGTCCGTCATTCCAGCATCAAAACTACGCCTCGGTGAAACCAATGTTGTCACATATCTTAGAAACTTGGCTGTCTTTCAGTTCTGTCAGTTTAGTGTAAAGGCCTAGTGCAATGGTAAAAACAGGCAAGTTGTTCTCGTTAGATGCCAACGGGTGGCTAAAAGATTTAGGTGTAGGTGAATGATGGCCGATATAAGGTGGTCCGTTATTTGTTTCTATGTGAGAGATTCTGACATATCCTTTTCGATTGTATTTGCCCAAGATACGTCCCATTCCGCGTCTGAATCTACTTTAGACTCAAGTAAACCAGTGGTCATGCTAATACCCGTGCAATCGCCGGTAGCGTGGTATTTCAGATCAGCTCATTTATGTCCTTGCAAATCTACAGTATTTTAAACCGAGATTAAAATGGAAGGCTTTTTTGACCATTCAATCCACTTTCTAGCACTTCCTTTATATCCTACCATATTATTTGGCTAGACACTTGACCTTTTCTGCTATTGCGCGACGACGTTATCTAACAAAGCATTTCGCGTTTGAGCCCCAGCTGCTTTAAATCGATGGTTTTGATCTCCTAACATTCGTAGGAATAAAGCTCTGATGCGCTGTGTTTAAAGATTTCGTCTACGCGATCCTGTTTTCCCCGTCGTCCTGGGTGTTTCTTTACGAAGGTTGCGTTCGCCTAGGCAGTCAATAGTTGCGTAACCTAATATTCCGTGTTATAGCACACTTTGACGATAGTGAAATGTTTTCTACATTAATGATGGCTGATAAAATCAATCTAACACATTTCGTGCATCATAATTTGCGGAACTCGGGTGCCGTGTAAGTAATACTAGGTTTGTGGGTTTGACCTACAGGTTCATCTAAACGTGCAATGCGTTCCATTGAGCTTGTTCGCCAGAAAACTAACCCCACAGTTTGATGACGGTTGATCCGTGGAGATAAAATCACAAAACAGTCAGGGCGGTATGGTTATATCCATTATTCGTTAAGCTGCAAGGTCGAGTGATCCTTGGTTTTAGCTTACTGCCAGCAGACCTATGTGGGGCATCTCGGGTTACTGTTGCAGCGATTTCTGCATTTGTAATGAATGTCCTGGGAAACTTGAACTCCAGTAAATACGTCCAAATCGACAATGTAGAATACAGGGTTTTTGTTATCAATCACAAGACATTCTCTAATCAGTGTATATTATATCTGCAACCTATAGTTACCGGAATATTTCGCAACGGAACATGTTAACTAATTAGGTCAAGCACCAGGACAGCTATTCGATACAACGTCTTCCTCGTCAGATGCACTATCTGGTGTAATGGCCTGTCAGCCAATATCCGGTCCTGTATAAATCTTAGAACATTCCCAATTAAGCAAGAAATTTTCTAGACAATAACTCGATGAGATCCGTGATCTACTCGGGAAATCACAAAATGAGTTTTTCAAGCCGGATCAAGGAATATATAACCATTAAAGATTTTTGTTACCTAAAATAGGATGCAACAAATGCATGTGTTTCAAAGTAATTTCATGAAACGCGTGAACATTATCCTTACTGCACTAATGCTCTACCATTAATAAGGCAAAGTCAAGCGTACAGTAGAGAAATATGTACCTCGTTGTACATATCATGAATCACAAGTTTCAGGCGGTGCCTTATCTTTCTTTTTATGTGGGCTACTTGATTGCAAACCCTGGTCACTTGTCGCCTGACATTCTACCATTATTTGATGTTGTAGCGGCCATGACAACCTTGCCGATGGTAGTTTATGGGAGGCAAATAGTCCACCATTATTTTGCTTAGAGGCCGTTCCAATTTCTAGGAACATACAGGGTTCCAATGAAGTAAACATAGCGCACATTCGGTGTTAAGCTTCTGCAGCTAAACGGTCAAATGGCTTGAATAGGAAAAGCATATCTTTGTCTGATGGTATGGCCAAACTTGCAGGACAATGCCAAAGGAAGTTTTGGGAGTTGTTCCGACCTCTAACCTTCCGCTGGGAAATATTTGCAAACGTTAGATGATATCAATTGGAAATTAAGCAGGCTAACTCTGACTTGACTAGTAGATTACATTCTCATGACCCGCATGATCTCGTTAACTTCAGCCCCTTTTGATTCGCATCCATCCGCTTTTCGCTGTTCTTTATGTTTGGGGAACCTGACACAGTTTACCTGGTTGGTGTTGTATGTTTTACCAAGTTTGTCGCTTGCGCTCGCCAGTCCATTGAACAACGCGGTTAGAAAGGTTATGTGCGTTTCATCTAGTGGATGATATGGATGCACTGTTCCGTTTGCTGGGTAACGCCGGCGCACTGGATGACAGTGTCTCAATATGTGGCGGTTGTTGTTACATAACGGATCAATTCCAGCTTCATTCTAAGAAAGAACTTTGAACAAGTGTCAAGCGATCAAAAAAATACTCAATACACGCGCTTGTGTGCGAAATATACAGCAACAAAATCCGTCATAAAGGCAAAAGCCAACCAGCTGCTATGGCGGCAAGACTAATCCGAAAGATATATATATATATATATATATATGTACATTACGGATTTTACATATCCGATACGAATGAATGTAAGCGCAATAGTACGCAGGAAATTACTGAGTAATTGTCCACAAATAAGCAAGGGCCTCAAATCCGTAAAACAACGCGTAAAAATTTTTAGTTAGATTTAACATTTATATATGTTTATGTTTTAGAATGCGTGTTAGAAAGAGTTGACAAACTTCTCGGAGAAAAGTAGTCAGATGATTTTTGTTTTTATTTCCCTTTCCTTTGTTCTATACACAATGGTGGTTTGGTTGATGGGCAGATAGTACGTCTATATTTGACGCGGAACACTGTTAAATATCTTCCTAATACCAGAGCAGGTTTCTTTACATTTGGAAAGTCTTCAGACCTGATGGATGATGTAAAGAAATTTTGTAGCAAAATGGGAATGTCTGGGCTCCCGAATTTGCGCACAACAGACGCCATTCTATCTGGGCCAGGAGAAAATCTCAATTTCACTGAGTTGATCTGAGTGCCTATGTTAGATGGCTAAATTTCAACAGAACTGATGGAATCAGTATTTTAGCATGGATATTTATCATCAGTAAGAAATTCGGTTCCGTGAAAAAAGATGAGAAATATTCATCAAAAACCACGCATCTGAGACAAGCTTGGAGTAAAGCTATGGTCAAATGATATAGTGGAATATGGTACGTCAAATCTAAAGTTACTCCGAGCCAACTGACTTGTTCGTTTCCTTGGTTTATTACAATGGGTTAAGATATTGGTTTCATATACAGGCCGCTTTGCTACCGGCTTCTATCTAATAATGATATTATTTGATTACGCTAAATAAGAGGACTACAATTGCTAGCGTTATTAAATATATACGGTAGGTTCTTCACACTACATGTTATATGCGTCGGGATGGAGATCTCCCTTATGTTTATGACAGTACACTTTTATGTATAGGGAAGAAGACATCTAGCAAAATGAGCACATATTTATCGTAATTCAAAGAAATGTTGCAGTTCAGGGTAAAAGAAATAGTTACCACAAACCAGCGTTTTCAGTTTGATTGCAGTCTTTTCACTTAAGGTTGTGTTAGCTTTGCAAAATTATGATTTTATTAGCTGTGTCCGGGAACAAAGAGTCCCTCCGCTATTTCGTGTACACTTCTAAATAGGTTGGAAAATATGTATTTGCATCTACGGCTTATCTTACCTATGGATTAGGCTTTACCTTTGTTCACCTCATAATTGTGATGTACTTGAATAAATCAAATCACACACTTGGATGTCTGAGACAATTTGTAGATATCATGGTGAGGAAACTGTTGGATACCAAGAGACCTCAAGCATATTGAACTCTTCATCAATAATTTCCTGTGTTTTAGGCTGCACAGAAGCATACGGGAGGACTTCGCTAAATGAACAATAGTCGATTTATGACCCTGTTTTGGCTGTACATATCACCAAATGCGAAGCTGACCCAAACATATGCATCATGGCCTTTTGTTAATGGGTCACACATAGATGTTAAATTGTGTTTCTTGTTCACATATATGTAGTAACCACCACCATAGCGGGATACGTGATTATTGTTAAATATTTGTAATGTTGATGTGTAAAATAGTGTATCAGAATTGTGTTTGTGTTTAAAATCCTTCAAAAAATCACGCTGTGGGAACAGGAGCAAAACAGTATGGAAGGAAGTGGTGCATTCGGGTATTGATAGCTCGAGTATTTAAGTGAGGTAGATAATAGGTGGGGCGTTTAAATCATCCTTTGGCGTTTGCGCTGAACACCGGCTTACAATATCGCTACTTATACATTAGGTTTCCAAAAAATTTTGACAGCGCCTTAGTGAAACTGTTTCCAGTACCACCAGCTGTGCTTCGCATACTTTTTGAGGAAAACGTGAGCATTTGCGCATTTGATGGCGGACTGTCCCGACTGGAAATCAAGCTTGCAAACTTAGTCTGTCCACTAAACGCAATTTAAAATTAATTTATCCGGAAATGTTTTAATGTTGCTGCCTTATACTGATCGTTTATTTAAATGATCTCTCTATAGAGAGTCATTTTTCCATTCATACATATTTAAAGTTCTGATAATGTAATGTTGGCCTATTTGCAGTCCATAATGTAAAGTGCTGAAAATTTATCCATATGCATATGGAGAGCTTACTTTGAAATGAGTACGACATATCTACGTCTGCATGTATAGTTGTTACATGTTTGTTTATGGTTGGAAAAAAGGACAACATCCGGTGTAGTGGAAGAACTTACGTGAATACAGTCGGGATACACGTTGCTTTTGCAGGTAAAAATGACGTCCTGTTAGAAGAACTGCTAGCTCTGCTGGTTCATTATGGTAGCCGGTCGTGCATTTGCTGATAAACGTAAGAAAAGTCGCTTTGTACGCATAGGAACCAAATGTTTGAATGTAATTTTAGGCACCTTGACTTCCCGCTAAGGCGTGTGATGGATAGTGTTATAACAATCACGTTCCGTTTAATATTAAAATATAAGTGGATGGATATTTGAATGTTAGTTCCTTTTACGGTGAAGCTTGGTGAACCCAACACATTTAACATGCAAAGCGTTCAAATATGACGAATCAGAAAGAAAGAGCTTTACATAGCCTTCAGTTTGGTTGCCAATAATTTATCACTCAAACTGTAGTGTTAGATAAGATATCACACTGATTCTCTCACTAGAGAAATATCAAAATTTAGGTGCCGTGGGTGTGTTCTGAGTTGTCGACATTCTTAATCGCTCGAGTTAGCCGAAGTCCCTTTGCTCCTGTTGGATAAACTGCGGTGCATGTCGACGAAAAATGAATTTTATTAAAATTCCTCAGCTTCGAGATTGAATCCTGTGTGGCACATGCTCCATTCCATTTGAATAGGCTTGCGCCATTTTGGTGATGATAGACCGAGATCTTGAAAACCATCCAGGCAAGCACATGCGCAATGGACGAATCAGGAAACTGCAGCCAAGAGTCCAAACACACAACCAAAATGGAAATCGTCCCGGAGGCACCAGATACCTGGGGGTGAAAAAGCGGGATGTGCCGCTAGTTCGTCAGATATACAAACCAGACTTGCCCGTCTTGACGCTTAGGCGACAAGCGATGGAGTAACACATGGTGAGGCAGACGCACGCAAGAACCTCAAAACGTAAGGTCGATGCGGTGCTTGCGTGCCTAGTGAGAGACTGGAGCGTAGAAGACAACCCATAAAGCAAAGCGCTGGATAAGGTACCAATCAAAAAAGGGGATCTTGTAACGTTGTAGCTGACTGGATTCAGGCAACAGTTCCGGACTAGAGAAACAATGCACATAAGCATGAGCACTGAGTTGCATGTGGAAAAGCAGCAGGTTATCAAAGGTAATTGTAAGCTAAACAAAGAGAAATTAGTGAAATCATTGGTAGCCTACGAATATTTTAGAGTAATTGAATTGACAGTATTGTCCGTTTCAAATGATACCAAATATTTGCTGGTGATCAGACGAAGAATAATAAATTGGGTTATTTAAGTGGATAAGTGATTCCTTAATAGAAACCAGGGTGCTCCCGCCAGCAAAGCTTTTTTGCGAAGCCCTCACATCTCCTACAAACATATTTTTGTATCCTACATACCAGCGCATACATTGTTTCCCAGTGTCTTGCATGAAGTGGAGAAGGTATCGCTCAGTTTACCGCCATATAAATCTTCATCGCGGTACCTTGACTCCTGACCCATTTGTTCTCATGGAACGCTTGTTTACGGCTGTCAAGTGGTGATGATATTTTTTTACAGGAATTACAAGCGACGGAGGAGCACATGGAGTAATCATGGACGGTACATTTACCTGTAATAGTTAATTGAATTAGACTCTAACCTCTAATCCTCCGACCATAATCTGGGGGATGGAAAAATTTTAGAGCAGTCGGCGACTCAAAGTCTATCTGCGTATCTGTCTAAGTAAGAATAAAAGAAGGCTAGTTGACAAAATGCACCGTGACTTGTTTCACATTCAGGTGAGAAGAACTCATTCAAGACAACACGCTCTGACATGACAACCGCATTGTACGCTGTTTTCAGTTCACAGGTTCGTCAAGACACACCACGGGCGCAATACTGTTGGTGTGGGTTATTATCATGTTAAATGGGCTGTGTGCTGGTCTCAGTGGGGCGCCGTACATCTATTGTCACCAGCCGAGAAAACAGATTAGCTCATATGTTTGACAAGCGGACGCTGTTTGACGATGTAACACAGGAGCGCAGCTAGCATTTGCAAATGTGACTGCAATTACGATGATTAGAAACGGCTTGCTAGTAATCACCGAATGTAACTGTTTCAATAAGTTAACTGTTCCGAATATTACCCAGGAGCATGGTGTGTGTGTGTGTGCGTGACTTCTTGAGAAAACCTCAGTGAAATCAACGGGATTATTTTGGAGATACGGCGATGGAATAACCCTTATTCTTAACGATTCCCTGTAGATCTGGTTATTCCGAGTCGAATGAATAGGACTTGGCTGGTGTGTGATTGATGGACACGAACTACCACCCACAAAGTTGAGTGCTTAATTATCCGACCCAACGGGAAGCGTGTGCTGTAAACTCATCTATCTTTAGATTAAACTGGAGTGGCAGGGCAAATCGGGAATTACTACCTTTCCTGCTGAACCTTGAACCATATGTTGATATAACTATTGAAGTTTTCGGTGAGCACAAACTAAAATGCGGCATCATGTCGTGTGTAAACAATTCGATGTCGCCGGCTCTTAAGTATACAATATTTTATCCTCTACTACTTAATTATATTTACGCAATACTCATTCAGTAAGGCACACTGTAATACAGTATAGATACATTCACGGTTTACAAATTCTTGGACCAGTATCAAAATATTTATTCTATACCCGCATAGTAATTTGTGAGGAAGGACTTTACAGACTCTGCACTTGATAGAGCGCGGATGTCAGAAACCAACTGAAGTCGGACGTAGCGGACTATATTAAGGAGCTACCAAAGAGGAGGTCGAATAAAACGACCAGGAGCGAACGCCAGAGTCGAGACTCATCCAGTGTAAAGTGACAAACCGGATGTAAGCAAACGTGGCATAATCGTAACGTGGGTTAAAACAAATGTAGCAGTGTACAATTGGACAGCAATGCAATTGTATGTGAGAGATAGAAGTCATATTTCGGAGCGCTACAGCCTATATTATTATTATCCAAAAATTCGCCGTCTTAAGGATGCAATCCGTACAAAATTGCTATTAAAGTGAGCTTCTATTAACCCCTTAAAATTAGCAATGTTAATGTTTCTTCTGGTACATGCCTTACCTTGAGTTGGACAACTTCTTACGTTTTCCGCAGACTTTTATATATTGTGGCAGCTTTTACGCACGAATGCCGCAACATGCTTTTTCAAAACCCAGAATGTTCTGTCAATCCCGAGTCAAAATCAATTTAGGATTCGGTGTTGTTAAGTCAGCATTTGACTGCATTGAAAGAGTAGACATCATACTGGTATAAAGCATGCATCCATCTAAAAATCTAAGATATTGACCAAAAATCTAATTGCAATCACTCTTTCACAAGAGTTCTTTTTTCGTCTGGATACGAAGCACTGTTTCTTTAGCGTTTTAGAACATCATAAAGGCAAACCAAAATGTATCACAGATAAAATTGGAAGAACGGTGCCAATTCAATAAAAAAGTATACCACGTGTTTATTTACGTACAACATTAAGCGAATAAACTAAAGTTAACTATAAGCAGATTCACGGGTTACAATGGTATTACGCTTTCCAATCCGGTACCATAACCTAGGCTTCAAATTTACCCTCCTTTCATGCAGTATCCTAATTTATGCAGTGCAAATATTATCAAAAAGATACTACCATAAAATGCTGGAATACTGCATTTTCAGCAAGCGTGCGTCAGTAATACTTGGAGACTAGCTACGATTGTCAAAACTGTAATTTGGCAAGCAATGATAGGGTAAGCATGGAATGAAGGTGAAGCGTGAAACAAGTGTTCAGCGGTATACCAGACAAATCAACCGCTACTAATTTCGATGCCCTCTCACCATTTACTCTTGATCGGTTGGCCTAATTTGAACTGAAGCCACATTTAGGCAATTCGTAAAACTTTCACCTTTGCGCTCAAATCTGCTACCCGAGATAGGGTATGGCATTTCGATTAGATTGCGTATGTTTACGGGACTTTTGATTTTATTTAGTATCAAATCTAGATGACTTGGATGTTTGCAACGTGAGTGGTAGCAAGTTAATGTAACCGCAGTTTATCAATTAGTGTGCACCAGGTAAGAAAATGGATAAAACTCCAGCAGCATTGTATTATAGAGACGCTCTCCACACTGTGTAAATACTTTAATATAGTTAAAGCAAACGTGTACCTTTTGCTT
>CALYDF020000418.1:0-15149 GCA_944474145.2 Dicrocoelium dendriticum
CCAATTGTATCTAATGGGTGAGAGTTGTGCTAGTGTACATGAGAACATGTTTTTCTGTAGATAGACCGCATAATTCGTCCTTCATCCCTTTGAATAGTACGAATGCCAGTGGATGGCTGACAGCTCTTCTATTCCGCTTCACAGGTACTTCGCAAGACAGCATTAAGTCCTAAAGACATTCCACCATTTTGTATAGAACCTACGCAGCTACACTCATGTAGACAGCTACCAAAAATCCAGGAAAGCGCTAGACAACGGTTCTTTCTATTGGGACTGGTGAGGTGCGTGCATTAAAAGCATACTGCTTAAGAGGTGTTATCACTTTCTTCGTTTTGTAATGACGGACCTACCACTAAACGCACTTCACATCTCACCGTTCGGACATCACATACAAAGATATACCACTGGTAAATTTTATGTCAAAGCGACACTGAGTATACATAACGAGTCATGCAGCGAAGTGTTAGGTGTTAATTATTCATAATGTTATACCGGCAGCTAGCAAAAAATAGTTAGCGGGCTAATCCCATGGATTTTTGATGCTTATGAAAAGTGTATGGGGATTGGAATACTGTAATCTATTTCCATACCTCGTGTGAACAATGTCCGTGTAAAAGTATGCAGAATTGCCTGTATATGGCCAGGGTGAACCAGTGGTTGCCCACACATATCATAAGGTGTTGTCACATGTTGCAGAATCATTACGCGTAGTATAGCCGTCAAGCAAACCGAAACTGCGGCAGTCATTCAGTGCGAATAAACCCGTGTTGTGACACCGTACTGTCTCAGAAAACAATGTCAAACGAAATGGAAAATCTGGAGCGATTACGGCATCAGTATTGGTAGAAGTGCTCCTAATCAAATATTTACGCTTTGAAAAAGCTATTTAATGAAATTACATAATGAAAAATTCATTGTTTGTTGACAGTTATCTTACATGCTACTATCAATTTCGGTCTTCGAACGAACATTTTTTCATTCATTTTAGTAGTCATTTCTCCGTGGACAGTATCGTACAGAGGAATAGTCTAAAACTGACGGTTGGGAGAAAATGCACGATAAACGAATGCAACCAGTAATGAGATGCTCGACAAATGCTCGTAAACTCGCCGTCACGTCGGACTCTGTAGTAGATCATCAGAAGTGAAGGGAATGACAGTCGTTGTTTGGACAATCTAAGATTTCAATCATTGGTTCAGAAATATGTTCAACCGTTGGATTCGATGATTTTGGGATACGAATGTTGCTTAGTTCCCTTAACTAGCGGGGTGCGCTTTTTAAACGTAAACCGTTGCAAAGCGAGCATTTCCTCTTGTGCAATGGCTGAACCACAGATATGGTAACCGAAAGCAAATCACTTTATTTTAATCGACATGAAGAGGCAATGTATAGCACTTCGTCTTACAACCACAAGAGTAAGCTGCATTGAGAAAGTCATCTCGACTGGTGGTACAACGTTATCAAGCAAATTGCCCAGATTAGCAAACACCACAACGACTGCGGAAATAATGTCGCAGGTAGTTCCGGTTAAGTAAAAGCTCATGTAGTATCCTCATGTATTGCATGTATGCATGAAAGCTACCTGTTCTCATAAAGTATCGAACAGACGCATACTGATATGCACTTCACTTGGTTGGCGGCATCCAATTTCGCATTTGCCTGTCACTGTGGCAAGCCACACAACGCCTGCGCCTACAGAGGGATCAGGGATGGCTTGCGCTGCACCACCCACAGCTCCACCCACACACCCCATATCCAGTGTAAACCCGAAGGAATAAGACCGGGAGGCATGCGGATAGGAACCACGTTTCATCAGCGGAGCCTGCCCACATTCCTTCAGGGCAAACACAAGCACACTGTATTTGAAAAACAAACGCACACAAGGTGGTAGCTGGACCGTAGTCCGCTCCACACTCAGTGCAGGGAACCACTCTTTGATCCTAACACAGCCACAAAGACTGTGCACCCCGTCCCCTCCAGCAACAACAAACTGTCTCCTGGAGCCAGTATGGAAGAGGTAGCTGGTAATAGACAGGTAGGCACCTTGTCAACATGCACATCAAACGCAGCCACACCGGGGATAGCAAACAACAGCCAATCACTTGAGAGAGAGAGAGAGAGAGACAAAGAAAATAAATCGAGTAATGCATAAGGAAACGGTGACATAAACCTTTAGTTAAGGAGCACTTGAAATACGTTGTTTACAAACAAATCCTATATAAGTTCACGAGGTCAGAAAGTATATATTACAGAAATGCCACGAACACAAAATGTTATGAAAATCCAATACAATTTGCTTAAGCGAGTTGTACAAGTTAATGCAATAGAGTACAGGTAGACATTTATATAGGAAAGAAAAGCATTAAGGCAAAATGGAAAACCCACCACCTGAAATAAAAGGACTTAGCATGCAAGCACGCAGTTGGTAAATTGAATGCAGCGTACCTACAAACGCTGCGCCGGTTCTGAATACTTCTCTGCATGACCCGTCATCGCTTCTGTAGTGGTCCCGCGTGGCCTCGCTCATGGCTGACATAGACATGAACAATTAAAGGTGGCGCATATAGAGCATCTCATGTCAAATCCTGATTAAATTTGAACGTGACTCGCCGAACTCGAGTAACTATATGATAAATTCGCATAAATGCCCTCGCTGTACTTCAGCGAATAAGAATCCCACTTTTAAAACGTTCTCAGATTATTCTGAGAAGCCCATAACAGCATGGATTAGTACAGTGAGCACGTGCTACTTCCTTAATTCTTGCAGGTCATAATATCCAAGCTGGTATATGATATTCGGGATGATGATGAATGTGGACCACCCTATCATTAAGGGCATTAAACTGGAGCAGATTGTAGAATGACCATACGTACGGCAAGTCTATGTTTCGTTGAAGTGCGTCAGATTTCTTCGCTTAGCGATGGTATGCATCTTCCTCCCACTATCAGCGAAAATTAAGAAATCTTACGCAAGCACTTGCCTGAAAACAAGAAGCAAACGCTGTCGCAGCACTGATACTTTTAGAACGCCATATTTAACATGAATTGTATCCGACTGCACACTCCGAACACTAATCTGCAGTTGCCAGTTATGTAGGAACTCACCGATCCACCCAAGAACTGGGTCCGAAACCGAATAGCTTTTCAACCTATGAAGTGGAATGCAGTAAACCAAGCTATTGCTAGCCATGAAGAATTCGAAGTAATTAACGTCTGTCTAACTCCCTTCGTCGGTTATGTCTGTCCGAATAGGGCTTGCAAAGAGTAGAGTGCATTTGTATGATGACTGCTGACGGTAAACGTGCTGCTGCGATTATATGAAGTTAGAGCGTTTGTGATGTTCAAACAAAGACCCATCGACGATTGCTTCCATCACATTTAAGAGCACATGGAATAGAGCCATTGAGCGGCAGTACCACAACAGTCACAAGTAATTCGACCAAATATTTTTTGGAAGAAAGTTGGCACTAGCTCGTTTAGCGTTGTGTACGCTACGTTCAGCGCCCTCTGGAAAAGGTTAGGTAGGCAGGCAGAGCAATATGCTCAATACAATTGAGGCGGTGAACGCGATATTAACACGTCCTGAAACTGAAGCTATTGTTATGGGTATGTGACGTTTGCAGACCTCTTGTTGGGAGCCCGAAACGTGCAGCATCAGTATAATTTCGCTGCATTTACTGCCCTCTATACCACCCCAACTGTTGCTTTGTATACAGGAATAATATTTATTATTTTGTGGACACCGTTAACATGCGCGCCTAGTAGCACTAGTTAAATCCCATTTCTAAGCGCAATAGGTAGTTTCTCGCTCCCTACACATGATACTGCCAGGCATTCGACAACAGTTTGCTCAGAGTTTTCCAAGTGAATCCTAAACTCATCCATTCATTACAAAGAACAATTCGCTAACAGGACTAGGCCACGTGTTTTTTATTGCTGCAAAAGTGATGACGAGACTACCGTTCGTGCACGTATACAGCACTCATGGCATTAAAATCAGTCGTCGTGAAGTTTGCCGAACCGTTCGCCCGGTTTTTTCAACAAATCCTTGTGGAAATGTTGGTCCCGACCATACGGAAAGGGAGCATATTCACGCCAATTTTCAAGTGTGGAATCGTGCAGTGGCATTAAACTGCCATCCAGTCACCCTCCTCCCAGTGTATCCACTGTTATATAAGCTATTTTCATGTTCGCAAATTAGGTTGGCACACCGAAAACAAGATATGATCCATTGCTCCTATAACGTTCTAATTTTTAATTGATTATCATGGGAATCGTTTGCGATTGATCGGCTTGCATGGCGCGATCTGATCACGGAGGCCCTTGCCGAGGTGCAAGAGAAAGCACTTGTGCATACACAGAAGAAGCAGCATTTGCGGTAGAGACTGTCACCGATGGGGTGTACTCCATCAACGTCGAACGCATGGTGTTGTAGCATATGTGGACGCCAGTGCCTGAGTCAGGCAGGTATGATGAGCCACGAGCGAGGCCCATCTGGACAGCATCGAAAAGACCACGTGCTTTGCTGAGAACGTAAGCAGGCCCGTCGCAGAGTAAGTAGATACGCCTCATTTGATAACTATCCTCGTGCTTGTGCGCTGGGTTTCTATATTTCAGGTGGTGTTTTTGCCATCGTATCAACGTATTTTTATTTACCTCATATCAAATTTATTTCAACTTGCGCAGTTTGCTTAAGCTAATTGTGGTTAAGTTCGCTAACACGTTCGCATTGGTGGCATTATTTAAAATATATTTTCTGACATCTTACACTTCTCACGGATTTGTCGGTAAGCAATTTATTACATACATTCATTTATCCTAGATTTATCTCAGCATTTACGTATGCTTTAAAAGATATATAATAAATGTTATTCTTATTTCAAGTGATTGACTGTTGTTTGACTTCCCCGTTGGGACTGCGCTTGGGGTGAATGTTGAAAAGGTTCCTACCTGTCTAGTACCTACATTCTAGTTTATGCTGGCTACAGGAGACACTCAGAGTTTGCTGGAGGTGACGGGGCGCACAGTTCTCGTAGCTACGTTTGCTCAATGAGTGGTTACGTGCACTCAGCGTGCAGCGTAATACGATAAAGAAAATTCCTTAGGATCGCTTGATTCCATAAATAAAGCGTGCTTGTAGTTAATTACGAAGGAGTGTTGGCCGGATATGTATATATATTTTTGCAAATTAAGTTGCCTTCCTGTCCGTTTTTAATGTCGATGTATCTCCGAATAAAGAAATTTTATATAGAACCGAGTAATTTTGACGGTCTAAAAGGTTATGACACAATGCACAAATTCAACTTCGCCGTTCCAGGAATATACTTGTGGGAGCACTTGCAGACCGCAGCAATTTGGTATGTGGTTAATAGTGCATACACTTTCAGTGACCATGAAGGTCAGCATGGGCGTATTATGAAGGGTAGATGTAATAGAATCAGTTATGCCAGATAACCATAACAAAGAAAAATAGCCTATGTTATTTGTCCACTTCAAGCAATCGTTTAAGCCTGCGCCCCAATAACAAACTATCACGTTAAGTACCACTTCAGCTGCTTGCTAGGAAGAAAGTCCGTAAATGTGACTTTACCCGACCAAGTGGCATTTCAGAGAGCGATAGCTAATACAGAAATCAAAATCATAAAGACTGCCATGTCAATAGCATTTGAGAAGAAAGTCATCAAATACCTCATCCATACATGCGTTTTACTATGAGCACGTGAAATTTTTGGAAAAGTGAGTGGAAGCGTACATATTTATTTAGAACATTTGGTTATCCTCCATATGGGAAACTGAAGAAAATACATTGGTCAGTTTTGGGTTCTACACTAAAGTCGGAGTATATCAAACAATTTATCGTTTATCCTTCAACAAAAATTACATTTGACAGATCGAAATGTTTTGAGACCCGATGAAATAATAGGATCGTTTACAACTATGTGCTTCTCTTGGTATACTTCACCATATCAGAACATTACGATTGTACTAACATTACTAGCATACCACAACAATACGGCGAAATCAGATTAATATCTACTAGAGGCGTAAACTTTTCACAAAACAATGCTCACCTTGTACGTCTTCATATGGAGGGGAGAGTTTTCAAGTGGAAATTCTGTAACGTGTGACAGAGTGTGGTCGTGAAACGGATAACTCTGCTACAAAGAACATTTTTGATTAAATTATCTGGCTTGATGCTAAACAAAACACTTTCTCACACATCCACAATTAGGGTGTCTTGGTAGCTTGGACATGTGCTTATGTTCCGTTAGGATTTAAGACCGTTACCAGTGATGTTCGCAATACATGAAATCGGTGCGGAGTGGTGAAGTCATCATTTGCGTCAAATCAGCCATGCTTCACACCAATAGGGAAGAAATGCACGCAACCCTTCGGAACTGAGAAATAACTGATCAAAGTGAGGAACTCGGAGTTTAAAAGCGAGATAAATGCGATAATGCGGAGTTTCTAAAAAACCATACCACTCCGTTAAGAACCCGCCCACTGCTCCTGCTGGAACTGTATACGTCAGTAGTATAAAAAATGAGTACACAAAGTCATCTACTTTGTCGATCGTTTGAAATTTGTTCCCGGTAGGTTCTTAATTCCGCTGATCCAGCTCACATAGTACTATCTCATCGCAGAGAGAGATTCAATGTGTAATGGCGCAAAATATGGTGTATAGTCAAATCCACATACCGGTCACGCAAGTTCACTCCAATCGAACTTCTGTAATGCCGCTTCAAATGATTCTCGTTATGCAATTCATCGGAGACACAAAATTTTAATTATAGTTCTCCGAGACGTGTGGATTCTGATTCATTTAGAAATGAGGTATCTACTGGAAATCCCACACATCTAACAGACATATAGCAAGCCGTTGCATTTCTGAAGACATAAAACGGGACGCACATACGTACTTGCAATATGATCTTAAAACTCCACAAAAATATACACGAAATAATATGGCAAGTAAAAGATTGAAGTTTTCACGTCATTTTGTTAACCAGTACAAGTATCCATATCAAATGTGTGCGTAGAACTGATTCACCCTATATATAAATAAATGTATATCTACACGTAGGGTTAGTAGCATCCGGTTCCGAATTCGCACGTCATTGTGGTCTCCATAGAAAATCCACAGGACGCCTGCGTTTACGGAAGGACCATGGGTGCCTTGCAGTGTACATCAGAAGGAGGAAGACCAGGAGGCATGTGGATGGGAGCCACATTTCTTCAACAGAGCCCACTTACACTCCTTCAACATGAACAGCAGCAGCAGCATTTCTGTCTGAATATTCAAAAAGCCATGCGTGCCATAGGTACCCAAGGAGGTTGCTAGTCCCCACTCCGCTGCACACTGGACGGACCACTTTTGGAGCTTAGCACAACCAGAGGACCGTGCACCCGGTCCCAACAGTAACGATCCACTGTCTACTGGAGACAGTACTCGAGGTGGACGATGTTTAGACTGGTATACACCTCGTCAACATTCACACCAAACGTTGCAAAACCAGGGATAACAAACAACCAAATCTTACGTTATTGAAATCACACAGGCAAAATTGACAAAGAATATGCAGCAGAGTAACAGAATTGAACTAATCAAAGAAAGATTAATGAATTGGACTAAAAATACCTAGATAACGTGTAATTTAGTTTAGCCCAACTGCGCTAATCACGCGTAATGTATGTAACATGAACGTCAGCATAAGGCAGACTATTAAATTAATATGTATTTATCTATAAATATACGATGCACAACATAAATGTTCACATAGGACACTGCTTGATGATGCTTCTAAATTGTCTTCACTATCCTTTGTCTAATTGCTCACAAACAGTTAAATAACCATTTGTATAGCCTGTAAACCTACCATCAACTACGTACAAAACCAACTGAGCTGACTATTAGAATGAAATAAAGGCGGAGTTGATAAAAGCAAAAACCTTACAGAGCTTTATGCGTGAAGGTAAAAATCGGAGAAATATTAACGCAGATGCAGAACTTCATCGGAAAACCAGTCAGTCATTTGGTAAAGATTTATTACGATACATCTATTGATGGCAGTGCCCACATACCGACTCACAAAGCCCAAGAATGAAAATGGAAGTAAAACATTTCCCAGCCCTCTCAAAATGACGTATAATGTAAAACATTATCATCCTTGATTCCGCAGACGGGAATATCCTGATATTCATTGAAATAAAGTGTATCAACTTATGCCCTACAAGGTCTTTAAAACAGATACATAGCTGGTGTAAGTTCGCATAATAGATAATTCCTTCGTACAATTGAAAAATCAATCGGTAATGCATGTTGCATTGTCAGGAAACAACAGACATGCATAAGTGATCTAAGTGAACTCCCCAGATTCGAGGAGAAAAGCGACTTTCCGAAACTATCGTGAACCGGTCAAATATCGAGCGACCATGTAGATTTTGACGGTGGACCGAAGTGATGGTTTCACCGAGGTTCATCTGATATTAAATATTAACTATACTCCGGAGAACATAAAATCCACTAGATTGACAAAAACATGCATTTTGCCAACTAGAAAACACACGGCAAGCACAATAAAAATCTAGAAACATAACTAATCAAGTGTGTAGGGAGTGCAGCAAATTTAAGTAGAGGTGCAATTGCATCAGACTACTCGTCTAGTTGAACAGTGAGTGCACAATGGATTTATGTTGGGTTTGCATGATAAGTTGGTTGTAAGCGTTACCCAAAAGAAAATACGGAAGTAACAGGTGCTATTCACACGATGCGCGAGCATCCCATTGAAACTCGGAATTAGAGTTGACGTTGCATTTGCAGGCCGGAACAACAAGAACTCACCGCCTAATGCTGAACTGTGTAGGTCGGAACCCAATGAAAAACAGAAAGATTGCAGTATAGGCAACGCGAAGTACGTCGCAGCATGCACAAAATTAGAAGTACACCGTGCAAAATGGAGGGAATAAAAGAAAACCGAAATTATATCCACTAAGAACCAAGCACACACGAGTGAACGAATGGCATTTATGTACCGATATTCCATTCCTCAATCAAACTGCGCTCCAGTTCAATCACACGTATGAGATAACGGAATTCCACTGATGGTGGGATTTATTCCGACAAAACCAGACAAAGCTAATGTGGATGAAATCAAAATTCGGTGCCAACGCCAACGCCGCTCGCCATGGAGGAATCAACGGCATTGGTGAAGCTGCCAATGCATTTAAGCGAAAACGTAGTATGAGAACTAGAGTGGACCACATGTGATGAGAGATGGATTCGAAGTTACAGTATGTCAATGTGGGTTCAGTTTTAATGTTAACTCCTGGAGTAAAGACGTCTAATTCGCACGATCGCAGCAGTTACCAAGACAATTTAGAAGCCAAAATTTCTTCCAATAAATGTTACTAACTTATAGATAAAGCACATTCCAGCAAAATTAAGAGCACGCAATCAACAAACTCTGGTGTAAACAAGTTCTGGTAAATTATTTGGGAGCACGACCTGCAACATAGTGTAATTTTTAAGGACTTCCTGCTAGATTGTGTCGCAATCAGTGGAAAAGGCATCACGGATTATCACAGTAGTGGGAATTGGACTTAAGCCAAACAATGAAAATATCATTCTTTTTGGTACCTCATCAATCGAAAACATCAAAGTTCAATGAAATATTCATTCGTACCAGTTAACTAGGGTGAGGACACCTTCACATTGCACTATGAATGGAAGCGTCCTAACTATTCCGGCTGTTCTTACACTCAGATAAGTGCCAGGTTACTGTTTACACTCCATGGTACAATGCATTTCATGAGCGGACCAATACACATAGCAGTTGCCTATCCAGCAAACTGAGTATCCACATATAAAACGCCCAATGATCTGGGGGAAGTAGACATGCCAATACATTCCCTGCTGGCTGCCTAAACAAAGTACATTATTATTCATGTTATACGGTTGAAGGAGGGAAAAGCAGCTATGAACAACCAAAGATTTTAGCCTGCCTTTTGCACTGAATCATTCAACAAACTGCCAAAATGTGCAAAATTACGTTCACAAACACGACAAATTCTTGGTCAAGTTAGATGTGGCACACAAACTTGTAGGGCAATGTTTATGATCCCTTATTCCGTTCTGAATTGTTACTAACACTTGTGAATTCTACATTAGTCATTTTGACATTCGGCATATAAACCACAAACATTTTCGCCATGCATATTCACGTTGGCGATATTTTGCAAGTGTAGCTACTACACAATTGCACCTGTTTAAATGTCAAAGTGAACCTACAGGGAGCAAATTTACACGACACTTTAAGCTTGTAATGTGAAGCTAATACCGCCTTGACGTTCAGGAGATGACGCTCTGTGTGTCAACACGAGAAATCAAACGAACCTGCTTACGAGACAAACCTCTTTGCTAAGTATCACCGACTATCAGCTCAGGAACTGCGCTGCTGTAGCGAGTTGTTCACTTGTAGCTCGCTGGCTTAATTTGGATATTTGCGATTTGCAACATTCGGTGTAATTCTGGCTGTGGTATAAATGCCACTGGCACATTCACCCGCCATTTCACTGAACGGGTCAAGATGTTCACTAATGCTCTCTGCATTGTCCTCGCGGCATGCATCAATGTGGTTCTGCACGGGGCTGGTGAGTTCACATATTTACCACATAGGGTTAGAGTGACTTTACTTGTAGACCAAAGTTCCTCCCACTTTCATCAACTGTTTTATCATAGCATCGCTATCAGTGTTTTCCCCACAAAGCGTGCATTCAGGAAGAAATCTATAGCGATACTTAGCAAAGAGGTTTGTCTCGTAAGCAGGTTCGTTTGATTTCTCGTGTTGACACACAGAGCGTCATCTCCTGAACGTCAAGGCGGTATTAGCTTCACATTACAAGCTTAAAGTGTCGTGTAAATTTGCTCCCTGTAGGTTCACTTTGACATTTAAACAGGTGCAATTTTTGTAGTAATTTCACTAGCAATATACCGCCAACGTGAATATGCGTGGCGAAAATGTTTGTGGTTTATATGCCGAATGTCAAAATGACTAATGTAGAATTCACAAGTGTTAGTAACAATTCAGAACGGAATAAGGGATCATAAACATTGCCCTACAAGTTTGTGTGCCACATCTAACTTGACCAAGAATTTGTCGTGTTTGTGAACGTAATTTTGCACATTTTGGCAGTTTGTTGAATGATTCAGTGCAAAAGGCAGGCTAAAATCTTTGGTTGTTCATAGCTGCTTTTCCCTCCTTCAACCGTATAACATGAATAATAATGTACTTTGTTTAGGCAGCCAGCAGGGAATGTATTGGCATGTCTACTTCCCCCAGATCATTGGGCGTTTTATATGTGGATACTCAGTTTGCTGGATAGGCAACTGCTATGTGTATTGGTCCGCTCATGAAATGCATTGTACCATGGAGTGTAAACAGTAACCTGGCACTTATCTGAGTGTAAGAACAGCCGGAATAGTTAGGACGCTTCCATTCATAGTGCAATGTGAAGGTGTCCTCACCCTAGTTAACTGGTACGAATGAATATTTCATTGAACTTTGATGTTTTCGATTGATGAGGTACCAAAAAGAATGATATTTTCATTGTTTGGCTTAAGTCCAATTCCCACTACTGTGATAATCCGTGATGCCTTTTCCACTGATTGCGACACAATCTAGCAGGAAGTCCTTAAAAATTACACTATGTTGCAGGTCGTGCTCCCAAATAATTTACCAGAACTTGTTTACACCAGAGTTTGTTGATTGCGTGCTCTTAATTTTGCTGGAATGTGCTTTATCTATAAGTTAGTAACATTTATTGGAAGAAATTTTGGCTTCTAAATTGTCTTGGTAACTGCTGCGATCGTGCGAATTAGACGTCTTTACTCCAGGAGTTAACATTAAAACTGAACCCACATTGACATACTGTAACTTCGAATCCATATCTCATCACATGTGGTCCACTCTAGTTCTCATACTACGTTTTCGCTTAAATGCATTGGCAGCTTCACCAATGCCGTTGATTCCTCCATGGCGAGCGGCGTTGGCGTTGGCACCGAATTTTGATTTCATCCACATTAGCTTTGTCTGGTTTTGTCGGAATAAATCCCACCATCAGTGGAATTCCGTTATCTCATACGTGTGATTGAACTGGAGCGCAGTTTGATTGAGGAATGGAATATCGGTACATAAATGCCATTCGTTCACTCGTGTGTGCTTGGTTCTTAGTGGATATAATTTCGGTTTTCTTTTATTCCCTCCATTTTGCACGGTGTACTTCTAATTTTGTGCATGCTGCGACGTACTTCGCGTTGCCTATACTGCAATCTTTCTGTTTTTCATTGGGTTCCGACCTACACAGTTCAGCATTAGGCGGTGAGTTCTTGTTGTTCCGGCCTGCAAATGCAACGTCAACTCTAATGCCGAGTTTCAATGGGATGCTCGCGCATCGTGTGAATAGCATTTTTGGGTTTCTCCATCGGTCAAGTTCTCTACCTCGTTCCAGTCGAACCTGTATCTCTCTTCATCTAAGTGAAAATGGACACAGTTTCGACTGGAACGAGGTAGAGATCTTGACCGAAGGAGAAAGCGAAAATGGGAGGGATTTTCTCGATGCCTGTTTCTTAGCCACGAACTCAATCAACATGCATATCGACCTCGATCGGATATACCAACCGCTGAGACAGAGAGGTTTCAAGAGGATCAACAACCTTTGTCCTAATGAGCCTAATCCAACACACGGACAATGAAAATCATGGTCAGTATTTGCCCAGACTCTTTTGCACTAATCCGAGTACGATAATCCCAACCACATCGCAACAACATTTCCGCAGCCAATGACAGTAACTGGAGCACAACCACTTAACACAAATTTTACCAATGAGAAAGAGGCAAAATTAATAGCTCGGTAGGCCTATATAAAGAACGGAGTGATTGCTGACGGTATCCATTATTGTGTTTTGCTTTCTACCATCTACTGTGACTTTACTGCTATCGATCCTGCACTGAAGATGCCACCTCCAATGGTGGCGAAGCGTTTGGAAACAAGTTGCTTAGCTCGGAGTACTCTACAACAGCTGAGCAAGCCTCCCGAGCTACCAATATTCCAACTCATTTGGAACTGGCTTCTTCGACACTGCTTCTTCCGTAAAGGCGATATCGGATACATCTTACGGTTGGAAAATAGCTGCAGAAATAATCATCGGTTGCTTACTCTCTGGAACTTATGTGAACAATGGAACTGCAAGAATTCGGCTGTTTTCGTTGCTGATCCTGCATACCTGTCAGCCGTGAGCCGTGCTGGTTTTCCACGCTAAACCCCATGAAAGCCATTAGCATGCCTGTATGGGAGTTTGTGGTTCGTGCATAATTGTTTCATTTACCTCTACTTTCGTCATCATGTCCTGGAAGATCAATCTTACGTAATGATACGTGATGTTGCGTACACAGTCGAGGTTTCAGCATTCGGAGATTCCTTGTTATCTCTCTGTGCTATGTCCCTCAAGTACTTGTATTCACCTATGCTGCTCCTCAGTAATGACATGTCATTTTGTAATCATTAGACCAGACGATTCCGTAGCTGATCATGTTGTAACTTAATTCGTACTATTGCTAGAAAATCTTTGCGCTATCTTGCTCTTGTGAGTGTACTGTCATCTCAATTCAGCATCTCAGTTTCTTCCATCATTTGGGAACCCGATTCTGCTCTTCCGTCTTTATCTTCTGCATGAGAGTGCGAGTGAAATGTGGTCAAGATGCGCACATCGAAAACTTCAGTGTGAATGCCAACAAATTTGTAAACACATCTAGTTAAGATATTTAGAACTCCATAGTTCTGCTTGAACCTCCTACTCACTATCTTTAAACGCATCCAGATTGGATTAAATGAACCTAAATATAAAATGACATATTCGTCTTTCATCAAGAAGGCAAACTGTAGACTGGAACCCATGTCTCTCCTAGTGATCCAACGAAGTACCATGTAAAAGACACCGTCAACTTCATGCCCAAGTGATATTCAAGAGAGTGCGATGCTCCTATAACATAATTTTATTCAACTGAGCAGTGAGCAGCATACTGCTGAAAGCAGAGGACAAAATTAAATAGCGCACACCATAACATGATGTAGAGAAATCCTCAGCGACTAACCGCGTTTTACTTTTAAAGTTTTTGCTACTGTTACTTAATGCTAGTTACGTAGGAGGCGCGAACACATTGCCAACAACGTCACTTTTAGGAATGCATGCAGTATGGCCGATACAAAGCCGCTAATATTTGAAATACGAAAAAGTCTAGTTTTACATTCCTTTAGCTTCAAGATGAAATCTTTTGAAGACAAAGTTTTCACACAACCACTGGACTCCACATGCAAAACTACTATCATAAAAGACACGACAAGACAACGAATTCTAAATTAAACGTAACCATACCGGGCGTGCAACAAATTCACTCATTGCATCCATCCTCGGATTTTGGCACCGTTGCATGGACCCTGATATCGGGCTTTAACATACCTCTCCCAGTCTCTCAACACTTCATAAGGAAAAACATTTGACAAATCACTCAAGTACTGTGAATTCGCATAACCGGAGTCAAGCTGCATGTCAACGTGATTTAACGCCCTTATCTTTCTCGCGTGTCCTCCAATCAAAGCATGAACCGCCTGAACCCGGAAAATTCGACTGTGCATGTGCGTCGATATATGTCACTTGTGTCAAACATATCCAGCAACAGTGTTGACCTGGATCATTCACAATATTCTCAATTAGTGTTAACCTACATGTATGAAGTTATCGTTCCTGATTGCTAACAAAATTAAATAAGCCGAAACTCCTAAACAATCTGTAAAATAAACACCTACATATACTTGTATATGTACGTGCTCACGAAAATATTGGTCCACATCCTAAAAGGGACTTCTACATTAATCAGGGCTATGTACTCATATACAGAGGGAGCATTCAATCTCACCTTGTAAAGCATTAACTTTTAATAACCTAGCTCTTGGCTTGTAAATACATCATTATTATTGTTATTGTTATGCTGTTTACTTGTGATTTCCTACTGCAATCTTGCAATGTGTGGAGAAAACTGGTTGCACGCAATATCTAAAGAAAACTCTCTCACCTTTTAATTTCCACTGTTGGA
>CALYDF020000419.1:0-15001 GCA_944474145.2 Dicrocoelium dendriticum
AGACAAGTATCGCATATCGAAAGCAGATCTCAAGAGTAGAGTTGCCCATCGCTGAAATCGTTTGGTTGTATATGCCGGAATGCCGTTTTTGGATCCAAACATTGCTAGAAGCGCTTTGTGATCAGTCACAAATGTGAACCGTTGACCATTTACCATCTTATGGAACTTCTGAAGGACAAAGATGATGGCCAACGCTTCTTTCTCAATCTGACTATAATTCTTCTCGGATACCGTCAGCGCTGGTGCAACATGTGCTAGGGCTTTTTTGGATTCATCTGGTAAATGGTGTGAAATGACATCACGAATCCAATAGCTTGAACCATCCGTGGCGACGATAATCTCCAGCTTCGGATTAGACTGCGTAAGCAATAAGTCCGACTTCAGCAGGGATTTCAGTTGCTCGAACGACTGCTGTCATTGTGCAGACCATTTCCATTCGATGTATTTCATCAGCGGATGGTTTAGAGGATGACGCAATTGACGCATGTACGGTAGAAATTCATTATAGTGACTCACCTTCCCAAGGAATGACCGTATGATTGTGACATCCGATGGCGCCGGTAACCGGTCTATCACCTCGATATTTGCGGGATCGGGTCGCCGGCCGTCTTCGTTAACCACGAAACCCAGGAACTTACTTGGCTTCAGGAAAAAGCTGCATTTGTCCGCTCGTACGTGGAAACAATAATATTTGATTCTCAACAGCACGTCATCTAATCGTTGAAATAATTCATCTTGTGTGGAGCCCATTATGATGATGTCATCCAGGTAGGCTGTCGCTCCAGTTACATCCGTCAGCATGGCATCCATGACTTGCTGAAAGATTGCCGGTGCCGTTTTGACTCCGAAGGACAAATGGTTATACTAATGGAGACCGCGATGCGAGTTGATTTTTAGAAGCTTTCTGCCCTCAGGTTCAACTTCTAACTATAAATAGGCGTCTGCAAGGTAAAGAGTAGCAAAGTGCTTGCCTCACTTCAGCTTTGCGAACATGTCCTCAGGGAATAAAACCCGATAATGATGGGTTACGCTGTAGCATTTATGTCCGTTGCAAAATTTGCACGTACACGAATGGAACCGTACGGTTTCCTGATCACAACAATAGGTGCAGCCCAAGGTGAGCAATTGACTCACTTGAGCACTCCGGCCTGCTACAATCGATAAAGCTCCTGTTCAACAGGTGTTTGGGATGCACAAGGGACAGGACGCCCAAATCGAAACACTGGTCCTGCATCCGGAAGCAGAGTAAGTTTTGCCTGCATTTTCTTACAGTGTCCAAATTCCGACTGGAAGACACACGCGTTCTTCGTTTGAAGCTGTACAGAAATGCTTTGCCCTGGAGGAATCGGTATGGTTGCATGGTACAGCATGATATTCCTTGCAGAACAGAGGCCATTCAATGGTACATTGTGCAAGTTCAGATTCTCAAGCCAATCGATTCCAAGAAGATTGACATCGGTGCATGAGACTAGGTAGATCCTGCCACGGGGCTGTAGTCTCTTGCAGCTGATCTCCCATTCAATCTCTTCATACAATCTCAGCGGTTCCCTGGATGCCTTTTAAACCGTCAGAGCTGTACGCATGAATGACGGTATCCCAAGCTTCCACAATCTCCATCGCGAAAAGATAGTGACGTCGGACGCCGTAACTAGTTGCTAGGTGGCATTAACATTTACTGTTAAATAGTTTCTATTGCCTGCGAATTCTGTGTAAAACGCAGCGAGCATTACCTTTGTGACCGGTTCGTGAAACGCAGCCATTTTGATGTTTGTGTGCAATCTCAAAGGTAATGAACGTCTGCAGTTGTGGGCAACTCGACAGTGGGTATTTGTATGACCACACCGCTTGCACCTGTCGCCTTGCTGCCCTTTGTAGATACAGTTTCTCACCAAATATGCCACAATTCCAGCAAGCAATCGGGGACTTCGGAGTTGACCGATTCAGGTTCAACACTACCACGGATTGCTGTTCGATAAATCTGAGGTTCTGTCCAGTGAACAACAGTAACAATCATTTTTGTACCTTATTCAAATTAATCAGTCGCTGACATTCGGCTGTACTCTCTTGCAGCGTCAACTGTGCTTCTTGTTCGAGGCTGTAGAGAATTCGTTTTGGAATATCGGTATCAGCGTGGGACTACAGACTGCACATGACAAAATCAACGGCATCGCTTTTGACTGATTTCAAACAATTGTAGCGAACACTGAACAGAGGGGCCTGCTCACCGAATAGCTGCGTCAACGTTTTCACTGTCTCATTGAAGCTGAAGTCTCTTACATTCTCAGGCAACAGGAAATTTGCGTAACAATCATGCTCGACTGCGCCAAGTTTCCCCAACAACAAAAAAGCTTTCCAGGCATCCTCTTGGTCTGCAAGTTCCACTGGAAAAATATCTTCAGACTTAAGGAACCAGGATTATTATGCCAATCCGCTCAATCAATAGAAAATCAAATCTGTGCTTACATCAGCAAGCGCGTCCACAGATGGCTGGACGGTTGTCGTCGGGGATTCGCTGTGGACGTTCAGCTTCTGAGATAGTAACTCAATCAATTGTCATTGAGTTTTTCAATTGTTGCTGTCGAAGAAGCGACTGCATTTGCTCGAAAGAAATCGACATGTTTGAGGAAAGGTTCGTCGCCAGAAAATCTGTTGCGTCGGAGTTCCTCGTCTGCTTCCATTCACTAACGTTAGTGAGAACAGGAACGAACTGGGACAGAGATTTAAGAGTTGTTCTACATAGGGAAACCAGCTCGTTAAATATAATTACGCACAAGCATGAAAGCCAACCAGAGTAAAATAAGCATGCGGGCAATAAAATCCAAATAGAACGGAGCAAATGAGGAACCAATCAAATGCACGCAAAAGACGTAAAGTGAGAGTGATAGAGTTAGAGTATGGTTTCGATGAAAAGGCAAAACAATGACACCAAATAGCTAATAGGGATGATGAACTGATGCGGTAAAACAAACCTCGGTGAACCTCCATAGTATGACGAAAGTCCGCAGTCCCGAGCAGCTACAGATGCATGCCTGTCACTTTATTTCTCCTCCAACAGGTCACACTTTTTACCCATTGAATCAAAGACATTTCCTGGAAGATTGTTCTTTCTCTAACCTCCCCCTCTTTATATCGCGGCAGCCGCGTGGGATGAAAACTTTAGGTTCGCTTGCATCCATGAACTCAGCGTTCTTCGTCTGCCGGTGCACCTCCTTTGTTGGGGTTTTTTGAATTAGGCACGAATATTTGATGCATAGTTTGGTGCGTAAATATGTCATCTACGCTCCTCAGTTGACCAGCTATATACCAAGTATGGACTTAAGTCCAACTTGTTGGTTAACAGCAAACATCTGTCACATCTCTGTGTGGAGCACTGACTGTGTCGCACCAGCGCCGCTTTAGGCACATTGGGCGCCGAACTGACACTCGGCGTCCCAGTATATTTGACCAACGATGAACCCAAACAGGTCACATGACAATAATTTACCAGTTGGATGGCGCTCGTTCTGAAGTACTTCCCTCGATTGATCATGACTTGGTACGCTGTAGTTTTACCATTAACATTATCGGGAGGCGCATCCAATACTTCCCTCGATTGGCAACGGAGAAGTTATCTCAGTCATCAGTAACGCAAATCTACAAGTATGTCCTGCTTACCTAATATTTTATCTGAACACCCTGAGGACACTGAAGTTCCTTTCGAACAGAAGCTCGACTCTACACGAAACAGACGCCTGTGCTTGCTTAACTGTCAGTTGTCACGGTTATCACCATTCACGATCCTTGAAAGGCCAATTAAATTGTTGCAACCTCAAATTGTCGCAGTTAGCTCTAAACATAATGTAACTTGTTGCAACATTGAACGTGAACTAAACGGAGCTTTCATTTATAGAAGGAATCATGACAAGCCACTATGTCTCAAATAATGGAGGAAGCATTAATATTAAGTATTAGTCCCTAACGCTTCACACCACTGGTACTTTGATGCAGGCAGAGACATCACCAGTGAACCAGTCGATCCTGAGAAACACTGTTTAGCTTGTGGAGCGGAGCACTTTGGAGCACAGTTTGATTGGTCCTGTGCTTCTGGTACACTTCCTGCTCATGTGGTCCAAACTGTACCATACCTGATTATACTTTCCCTGGCAGTATCGATCAAAGTGCAATACCCGAGAATTTCCCTCGCGCTTACTAAGTTAATGGCAGGTATATTAGCTTGACGCCTCTCTTCTTCTTCTTTGCAGTTTTGCACGGGCTACTCGAGCAAACGTTTTCAAATTTCCCCTCGACTGACTGCCACTGTTCCGATGAGATCCATTTTTACTTCGATCTTTCTTCATTGTGACGCCGGTTGACCCAGCCTTGATATTCGCGACTTGTCCGTCAGTCATTTTACGAAACAGCATTGCCATTGAGATCCTTGTGATCAAGGCAGTAGCCGCAGAGCACTTTGCGCCGATCCTCTCTCTCTAGTTTGTAAGTCTCCACCAGGTGAGTCCAACCAAGCAAAAATCGTCGGTTGTGGAATACTGGGGTAAGAGATAGCCACAACGAAATTAGGGTCTAAAAACGATGAGGGAAAACATACCACATGCGCACCAAAGGAAACGATAGGTTGTTGTCTACAATTCAGAATGGACTAAATGCAGGAATTTACACATCTAGGCTAACACAACGGCATTGATTTCGTAGCTTCAAAGCTTGCGAATTAGAATTTAACGTTCCAGAAGGTGAAATGCTGCAGTAAGCTCCAAGTAGACAACAATGTCGCATAATCTGGCATGCGCCGATTCCGGCCAGTTTGAATGAGCTAGCAGCATCTTTCTAGTGTAGTACTCATATCGGCGTAAAGCCAGATGAGTACACTTTTTATGCTGTTCTAGCATAGCTTTAATAATTTGTGTCTGGTAACGACGTTCAGATGACGGAACCACGGTAAATAGCACAAGTCCAGTTGAGACTATGCGTGAACTCTTATAAATTTATACTAAATGTTGTTTCTAGTTTTATTTTCAAACACCATCCACCCACACTGTTGTTTCCTCCCGCAATGTTTCTATCGCTTGCTTTATTTTCCAAGTTTTTCTTTGTAAAGTATTTGTCACGAGTTTCTTCCCACCTTTTCTCTGCTTAACAAAAAGTATAACCGTAAATGACGGAGTTAATATCTTTTTTAAGATTGAATGCACTTAAAAGAAAAAATTGTTCAATACTAGCAAGCAAGCACATTGCAGTTCAACGTCAAATAAATTATCAAATTTACAGTATATACAACAGTTTGTGATACCCAATTATGTCAGTTGCGTGGACGAATGCGCCAACGTTCCATGTGAACATCCAGTTATCTCAAGAATATAAATGTTTGGTTTAAATCTCTTACAAAACCGCAATCAATATCACTTACTTGCTTAGTGACACCAGTAGGTTAGAAATATGCTTAGGTAACTAAGCAGACAAATCTCTAAGTCTACCGCAAGCTGTGCCTTGACTCCAGAACATGGCAGATAAACCTTAAAATGGACACCATACAAGGAAACAAACAGCAGTCTTGTCCATTGCGGCTGAACGACGGAGTCAACAAAGCGTTGTTTGACGACGAATATCATGTCCATTCGAAAGTGCGCGGTGTTCGTATTTTGTGCACATAAGACATAAATCTCTCTGTGACACGCTGACCACTTGAAAATGTGGTTGTTGATTAGATGTGAGTGGCTCACGTTTAGTGAAGTGTTCAGCCGATAATTGATGAACATACCACCGGCATTATGTCACAACGTAAGGGCGTTCGCTGTACCATTTTTGGTTAGATTGTAACGCTACTAAGATTTGCTACACACTGATGCGTGTTTGCGCCACCGCTTGACCGCTTGAATTTGGACTTAAAACACCTGCTTCTGCATGAAAGCATCCCAGAAACCAACCACAGCTATATCACTCCGCTCACCTAGGGAAACTATTACCACGCTGCAACGTCGCAAACTGGCAGGTTGGCTAAGTAAGCATTCACATATCACTTGTTACGGATGTGAATACGAAAGCTTGATCACCGAAAAGTACGTATTGTTTTCTGTGCGTGCCATGAAATTTTATTGTGAAGCATCGCGGATACCTCGTCACACATCACGGCATATTAATCAGCATCATTATCATACACGTTAGCTAGAGGGGGGGAACACCTCAGCTACTGTGCCGCAATACACAGCAAAAGGAGAGAAAAACAACGGTTGCAAACCCGTTGAGCTACCGGTAACGGATGGGCATCGTACCGGTAAGCTACCACCCGGCTACTGTGCATCAAAAACATAATATGCGAAACTATATAAAGCTAAATAATGAGATCGTGGTTGGACGGGAGACTAAGAAGGGTGGGGTGAGACAAAGAAACTCACAGCACGAACGCCCCTGAGGTCGGCTCCCAGCCATATCAACAAGGGTATCCAACCAAACGTGTTCATCGTCTTTCTGACCCCAACCAGGAGCCGAGACGCTCCAACCGAGGCCAGCTCAGGAGTGACGGCCTTCATTCCTCTCGACCAAGTCACCGCGTGGCCACCCCTCCTATTCTTCCGTCCACACCCCCGGCGCGCAAACAACACACGTCGCGGGAGTCGGTGGGCTGGCATGCGTAAAACGTGGCCGAGCCATCGGAACCTGGCACGTAAATTAACGGTGCTGAGAGGTTCAGTTCCTTTTCCTGTGCTGTGAACAAGGCGTCGAACGCGCTGGTTGCTCACGTGGTGTTCCCACCAGATATGAGCTAAATTACGAAGGCACCGGTGGTCGAACGTAACTAGCCTCCTCAGGTCCGCTGCTTTAAGCGGCCAGATATCACAACCGTACAGTAGGGTCGAACGTACCGCCGCATTGTACACTCTACACTTCAGGGCAGGAGTGATGTCGCGCCGGCGCCATAACTGGCGAAGGTAAGCAAAAGCGCTCCGGGCTTTTGTTATACGGTTCGTGATCTCATCTTCAATCCCACGGGCGCTGTTACAAATTCCCAGTTAGTTGAACTTTTGAAGGACTTCTAGCTGATCCCCACCAACGGTCAGAGTTGGAAGCGGTCCAGACCAAGCTTGGAGGAACGCTTTGCACTTCGTGGGTGCGAAGCAAATCCGAATTGCCGGAGAGCTAGTACTAATATGTCCAGTGTCTCTTGGCACGTTTGTGAGCTTTCACAGATTAGGGCAATATCATCAGCATACTCTAAGTCAAGAAGTCGTTCTCCCGGGAGCAGCTCAATACCTTCTAAGTCGTCTCCTGTGAACACGATGTCCATGACTTCGTCAACAGCGAAGTTGAAGAGGAAAGCTGACAACTGGCATCCTTGTCTCACGCCGCTGGAGATATTAAAGGACGACGACAACTAGCCGTAGGCCGTCACTCTGCCCGAGCTACGCGCATATAATGCTCGGATAATATGCACATAGTTCTCAGGATACCTTTCCTGAGCAGACAGTCCCAAAGTGCATGTCTATCCACAGAATCTACGCACATTTGATATCGAGGAACACGACAAGGGTGGGTCGCCAATATATGTGACGGTGCTCCAACACCTGACGCAAGGTGCAGATGTGGCCAACGCAGACACGACCTCGACGAAACCCGGCTTGCTCTTCATGAAGCTGGCTTTTACTAGTGCCAGTCACTCTGTGATGGATTATAGAGGCAAGCACTTTAGAGGCGATGGAGATCAAACTGATTCCTCTAGGGCTGCCGCATTCGATCGTGAGCCTCCTTTAAAAATTGGGACTATGACAGTGCGGCTCCAGTCGCTTGAGACGATTTCCTGCTCCCACAGTTTCACCAGTAACTCGTGTAACTCACCCACAAGAGCAGGTCCCCCGAATTTGAAGAGGGCTGGAGAAGGATCATTAGGTCCCGCGGCTTTAGTTAAGTTCAACGGTCCGATCTTACGTTCGACTTCCGATCGAAAGGATGGATCCAAAGGGACTGCCCAGGGAACGGGGCGATCTGTGGCCGTCGAGAAACTTAACCATTCCGACCGATTAACTTGTCCTTTAGCGTTCTCATCCCAACGTCCAAAGCGTTTTGATAAATTTTGTATAGGCTGTCCATTCTCGTCACGTATCGTTTCACTGCTTGTCTCCTGCTGCCCGTTTTCCGTACCAGACGGAATAACTTCCAGCAGTTACCAAGGGCAGCGGCCATTTCCATCTCTGATGCAAGATAACACCACCAGGATTCGCGGTCCCTCTTCAGGCTAGCACGGAGTTTTGTCCGGATCTTTTTGCGCGTTTCAGTGTGTTCGCTTCCATCCGGAATATGGCGGCGAGCATCTATAAGTTCCAGAGACTATGAAGAGACCCAATGTCCATATCAGTGATTAGACATACCATATGAGGATTTGCTTGCTGTTAGTAAGGACGGGAGAATATGAGATCAAGGAGCTTCAATTACATCCTGTGAACGATTGTTCAACTCGCATGACGGCGTTGTTTGATAGGCATTCAGAACAGCTGGTTTCGTCAGTTGGATGGCGTCAATGCGCTCACAACTTCGTCGTGGGCGTCCGCCAAAGCGCATCCGCAGGTCAACACATACAAGTGCATGGTCGGTGTCCACAGCTGTGCTCCAAATCGAACGACAGTTCTGGACGCAGCCTCTCCATCTGTAACTTATCGCAATGTGATCGATTTGCGTCCATAGCTGGTTCGAGGCTGGTGGGCGCCAAGTCACCCTCCGGCGGGTGCTGCGTCTGAAATTAGTGCTCGCAAGAAATAAGCGAGCATCCTCACACAAATGAAGTAACCGCTCACCGTTATCATTACGGGGGGCCTATACCATGTTGGCCGTTCAGATGCAGCGCATCTGTGGATAATGTTCCAACTTGAGCGTTCAGATCCTCAGCCAGCTCTACAGTGTCCGAGCATCTTCTGTGGCGAAGGAGTTCGTACAGTTGGCGATAGAAGTCGTCTTTTACCGAGTCATCGCTACCATTTGTTGGTGCATAGGCAGCGATAACGAATAGACACCTGTTAGTCTTACGCGACTTCCAAGTTTTGAACCAGCCAGCCAATCGGACCGCACACATCCGGCTAATGATTGCAATCCAATCAACCAGAGTACATCCAGCCCGGGGACGAGTTATATATGTTTTGCGACCGTAATAGGATACACCTGCGCCCACGGCCAGACACAGGTGGGTTTGGGCGGGTTTGCACCCATTTGACAAGGGGCTGCCTGGTTTGAGGCATGCAGTAGCAAAGCAATGAACACCCGGAGGTGCCATCGCTTCATATTCTTGTAGCCTGCACAATACACGTTGGGTTCAGTCACCTCCGACTTCTATACTGTCGTATTTGACACGTCTTACGTGTCATTGCTTACCGACTAGTATCCCAGGCTCCGCCCAACAATTGGTGACCCCGACGTGACCCGAACACGTAACAATTGGTGACCCCCTGTCAGGAACACGCCGCCCGCCATTTTGCATTTTCATTCTGGTGAGCTCGTTCCAGTGATTTTGAGATTCTTTACTTGTGATCATATTGTTTTCTCCCCTACCACATTTTTTATCTGCTTTTTGCAATGGATTATCTAGAGGATAAGCTGCCATTATGCGCGGTTAACGCCGTTCAGCCTGTCATGGTCCATTCTGTTGCCTTAGCCCCTCCCCCTTATTGGGAGAAGGATCCTTTATTAGGGTTTTTGCACCTAGAATCCGGATTTTATGTTCGTAAAATTGCTTCTGATTTCTACATGTATAATCAGCGAATATCTTGCCTTCCTCATAGTATATCCTCGCAGGTGAGAGACATCATACTTTGCCCCCTCAAGTAATGAAATACAAGATTCTCAAGCAGGTTAATATTCAGCGAATCACGCCTTCTGACAAGGTCCGTCTGCAGCAACTATTTAGCGACCTGCATCTAGGAGATAGGATGCCATCAGCCTTGTTGCGCGAAGTGCAACTGCTCATCGACACATCCAACCTGGACGTACGGATTCTCCGCGAGCTGTGGATGCAACGACTTCCTGAAAGCGCTCAGACTATCCTTGCAGTAGCAAGTGACTTGCCAATCACGGCAATTGCAGATCTAGCAGACCGCGTCATCGAACGGCACCAGCCAGAGACCGAAACAAAAGCACCTACGCAGCTTTGTGCTGGCGCAACCACAACGACAGGCGTGACTAGCCCGCCGTCGGCAATCGACGCATTATCATGGCAAATAGCGTCGCTTCAGCGCCAGATCGAGGAACTCACTTTAATCCGTAAGCACCGCAACCGTACAGGATCATTGCTGCGTTGCACAAAACCTGATGCCGCAGGTTACTGCTTTTGCCACTCGCGTTTCGGTAATAAAGCTTGTAAGTGCGTGCAACCATGCAGTTTCTCCGCCGCCAAGAAGGGAAACTTCCAGGTCGGCCCGTAATGGTGACTAACGGTGTCGGCAAATCTCAAAGTCGTCTCATCTATATTAAGGATTATGACTCCCATACCAAGTTCTTAGTTGATACCGGGGCGGAGGTCAACGTCATTCCTCCTAAACCAAGTGAGCCTAACGCTTCTCTGTCGACCAGCCTCAGTGCCGCCAATGACACGCCAATAGCCACCTATGGTCATCGGTCACTTAGCCTGGACCTAGGTCTTCGGCGCACGTTCCGCTGGGTATTCACCGTCGCTGCAGTCCCCTTTACCATCCTTGGTATTGAATTTCTCTGGCATTTCGACCTCTTGGTCGATACGAAACGCCAGCTGATAGTCGACGCTGCAACAAAACTCAGCGTACTTGGCATCATCGCCAATGTCAGCTTTATATCCCCGGGCTATGCATTTCTCCAGCCTCGCCAGACTACGCTAATCTCTTTTCTCAGTATCCCCAGCTCGTTCAGCCAATGAACGCAGCTTTGCTCATGGCACCCCAAATCACGCACCACATAAGGACGAACGGCTCACCTGTGTCATGCCATCCAAGCCGACTAGCGCCCGAGAAACTAAAGGTAGCTAGGACAAAGTTTGAGCACATGCTTGAACTTGGAATAACCCGCCCTTCTGACAACCCTTGGTCCTCGCCCCTGCAGCTAGTCACCAAGAAATCTGGTGACTGGCGGCCTTGCGGTGATTACCGCGCACTTCATCGTCTAACCGTCCCAGATAGGTATCCGATCCCGCACATGCAGGAACTTACCGCGTGCCTCAGAGGTAAGACGATCTCCAGTAAGATCGAGCTGGTTCGTGCCTATCACCAGATACCTGTAGAAGACAATGACACTCCTAAAAAAGCCATCATCACTCCTTTCGATTAGTTTGAATGTTTAAGAATGCCAGTTGGACTGTGCAACGCCGCACAAACCTTTCAACGCTTCATCCACGATGTCAATCGTGGCCTGGACTTCGCCTATTCCTACCTTGAAGATATTTTAGTAGCCAGTTCATCGGAACAAGAGCACCTAGAGCATCTTCGAACTCGCTTCCAGCGCTTGACCCAACACGGTGTCACAGTCAACCTGACTAAGTGCGAACTCGGCAAACCAACGGTAGAATTCCTAGGCCACCTCGTTTCATCGTCTGGTATCGAAGTCCTTCCCGATAAGATCCAGGCAATCAAGGACTTCCCAGCTCCGACGTCGTTCAAGCACCTCCGTCGAGTTTGTGGTTTGTTCAATTACTATCGACGCTTCATTCCGCGCTGCGCTCAGCTCATGCAGCCACTGACTGACTTACTCAGAGGAAAGGAACGTAAGTTCGCTTTCCCTGACACAGCACAGGCAGCCTTCGCCGAGCTCAAGGACGCTATCTCCAACATAGCCCTCCTCGGTCATTCCGAATCGACTGCAACTCCTTCTATTACGACTGATGCCTCAGGGGCCGTCGTAGGAGCCGTCCTCCAACAACACGTTGGTGGGCAATGGCAACCCCTTGGGCTCTTCTCCAAGCGCCTGCAGCCAGCGGAATCCCGCTACAGCAAGTTTGGCAGAGAACTGATGGCCATTTACCTAGCGATGCTTCACTTCTGGCACACACTGGAAGGCCGCGCTTTCACGGTCTACACTGACCACAAGCAACTTATCTTCGCCTTCAACCCGGCTAGCGACAAATACTCACCACGGGAAACAAGACACCTAGACTTTGTCACGCAGTTCACTGCTGACATACGTCATGTCTCAGGTGTCGACAATCCCGTCGCCGACGCTCTCTCACGCGTCAACCTCACTCCCCAGTCTTTGCCTACCGTCGAGCTTGCCGCGATGGCATCGGCTCAGGCGCAAGACGAAGATATACAGCGCACTCTGCAATCCACTTCGTTGCATATGCAACCTGTTCCTCCCCAAACCACGGAAGGAGCCATACTTGGTGACACTTCCACAGGTTGTTCTAGACCCCTCGTGCCCGTCTCCTTCAGACGCACAGTCTTTGACGCACTTCATTCACTATCACATCCCGGTATCAGTGCATCTTTGAAACTGGTCACCGAACGTTTCGTTTGGCCACGCGTAAACAAAGATTTTCGTACCTGGGCTCGCGCCTGCCTTCAATGCCAGCGCTCTAAAGTACATCGTCACACCTGCAGTCCTCTTGGTTCATTTCCTGCCCCGGACTCTCTGCTCTCGCATGTAAAGGTAGACCTGGTAGGTCCATTGTCTCCGTCACGCGGATAAGTATAAATGCTTACATGTGTCGACCGCTTCACCAGATGACCAGAAGCCATTCCCGTAACCGACTGCACAGCTGAGACTGTTATCCGTGCCTTCTTAGATCGGTGCGTCTCGCACTACGGATGCCAATCCACCATCACAACTGACCGAAGAACGCCTTTCGAATCATCATAATTCGATACGTTCTGCAAATTTTTAGGTTGTCGCCGCTTTCATCCCACAGCGTATCACCCAGCAGCCAACGGGTTAGTTGAACGCTTCCATAGGTAGCTTAAAGCCTCGCTCTGCGCCTCCTCCGACCCTAGCTGGAGCGAAAACATTTCGCTCGTACTCTTAGGCATTCGCAGCAGCATCAAAGCTGACTTGCAATGTGCACCAGCAGAGCTTGTTTAAGGCACGACGCTCAAGGTACCAGGATAATTCGTTTCACCTCCCGCATCGCCGGGTATGTCTCCGCCTAACTTTGCGTCCTCCCTAGCTCAACGCATGCATTCAATACGCCCGACCCCGCCCCGTGAACAGACTAGAGATATGCAATGCACAGCGGACCCTCTAGTTGCACTCACGTCTTCCTCCGCACCGACGCAGTGCGGCGCCCTCTCCAGCCTCCCTACGCTGGTCCTTTCAGAGTTCTGCAACGGACTCTGAAACATTTTACTTTCGACCAAAATGGTCACCGAACAACGGTATCCATCGACCGCCTCAAAGTGGCTTCCTTTGACGAGCCACTTGCAACCCATCCTGATGCTCTCGCACAGACACCCGCAACTGTGGTGACTTCCCAAGCACTGAATAGCCCGGAATCCCCTGTACCCCTTGACTCGAAACCTAGCCCGCTGCAACCCCAGGCAACCGAGCGATGCGGTAGACAGGTCAAACGTCCGGTCCGTTTCTCAGATTTTGTAAGCGTTTGCTATTTCCATTAACACGCCTTTTTCGTCTTTAATGGTCATTCTGCGTCTCATCCACAAACGTTTTGCGCTAAGGTGCTGTGTGGGTGCGACACCTCCCAAGCGCACCGTCGCGTTTGCAGCACATGGAAGGTCCTCTGGGCCTTTTCTTGTCTAGCCAGTATGTTTTCAGTCCTACCAGTCCGCCCCGACGGTCCAACGATGATGAACACTGGTCCACACGTTCGTCATAAATAATAACCACGAAAGCCTGGACCCAGCTAACTCTGTTACACATTTCACCTTGGAAGTTCTTACACAAGCCCCTGCAAATATCCGCATCCACCCTCAACTTCCGTTCCTCCCACTGACAGCTCTATCGAAGGCTTCCATACTTCAGCCTACTAGGGGGTGGCTCTTGTAGTGTATCGGAAAACAAGCTCTTTCATTATTTTGTAAGATTGGATTTTACGGTTGATTTAACCTTCGAAACGTCCACTTGTTTTACTGACTGCACGTCAGTTGACACAAACCGTTTTGGTGAGTACTACGCTGTACGTTTTTCGCTCTGTCTGATTTGCTTCCTATTCTTGTAGCCTGCACAATATACGTTGGGTTCAGTCGCCGCCGAGTTCTGTACTGTCGTATTTGACACGTCTTACGTGTCATTGCTTACCGACTAGTATCCCAGGCTCCGCCCAACAAGCTCCCACTGGTTTTGTGACTATTCTACTGATTTACTTTATCACACTTCGCTTAGGGTGCTAGAACCGCTCTTGCAGAGAAAACCACAAAAGAAATAGCCGGTGTGACACTATATTATTGGTTAAGATAACCACATGGATGAACACGGCTGAAACTTGTTTCGGAACTCAAAATGGGAGAGAAATAACCCGAAATGCATCAACGTGTTTCACAGTAGTGTGCGTCAACACATGAGGCATAACAATCCCTCATGTTTGAGCAAGCTGAATCCCCAGAAGTAGAGTTGGTAATGCTCCACCAAAGCAGATCAAACTGGATTTCCCGCCCCAAAGCAATTTGCCAAATTTCATTAAATTTTCCTGTACTCATTTCTTTTTTATTAGTGTCAGGCTCCTCTAGCTCACGGATGTTGGAGACTTAGCCTCATGAATATAGAAAATCGGCTCTATGAGATAAAACTTGCGATGTTCAGCCATTAAGTGTGTGTATTTTCCAGGCGAAAATCTGTCAGCTAATCCGAAAGGTCTCCTGAGTTACTCAGGCAGACCTGGCTCTTGCGGCCTTGATATAAGCTGCAGAAGCACTTAGCTGTATAAAAGTATAAGCTCTATATTCCTAGCTGTTTATGTGGCTCAGTAACTACTGAAAATGGTATTCTGAGGTCTGCTAACCGTGAGTTTATTATAAGCTCTCCTGAATTCCCATGCAGCTATAATATTCCTTACTGGATTTCTAGCGTTTCCGCGCAGCACTGTACATTATTTTCGTACATTTGACATGTATGCCTG